>FIZR01029062.1:0-11194 GCA_900060175.1 Ferrisia virgata
CTCTCTCTCTCTCTCTCTCTCTCTCTCTCTCTCTCTCTCTCTCTCTCTCTTTAATTCTCTTGACTTGTTATTCATAGATATTATGCAACCGTGCTTCAAAGTTTTCCGTTCTAAGTACTTATGTATTATGACCAAAGAAAGAAAATAGAAATAATAATCAACTCGACGACTTGTGCCATGCCACGTTGAATTGAATTTTTTACAAGCGATTGTTATTCTATACTTATCTGGCAAACTGTGTGCATAAATTCTATAACGACGGAAATAGGTAACCTACTGGTCAAGTTGGCATATCATAAGTCATAAAGTGGTGTAAGAGAAGCCCTATATGGTTTAACCGTTAACAAATGCCTTATTTAGTGACGGATTACAACGATAAGAAATATCGACTATTTTCCAAATAGAAAATTTCCGCCGATCGTTTGAACACTTTCAAATTTTCAACTCGCTCCAACAAGTTAGCAACTTTTTACAAACATCCATATGTTTGAAAAATTTCCATCTACGAACCGATAATTCTTCGTATTTGATTGAGAATCATTCTTTCAATGGCATTTTATTCAATTTTTCATCTTGTCATATGCACCGTCGATACCGCAATAAACTACAGCGAATGAATTAGCCTTACGAATTTGATAAACTAATTTGCCAGCAAAAAAAGATATTAACCCCGCCCTCCCCTTGCGGCTTGAATGAAATTTTCTTTCATTATATTCATTTTCAAATGCTCGAACAAATCATTATCTGGCCGATGAAAAATTCTTTTTTGTAACACCAACCTCCCCCCCCCCTCCGCTCCCTACAATTCCACTTTATTCAGAAAACAAACGTTTTTTTCAGTCTGATTTTCGTAAAGTATTATTATATTATTTATGTGAACTGAAAAATTTTCCTAATCTTTGGTATAGAGAATAGAGGGGGAGGGGGGGGGGTTTCATGTGGCCAAAAAGTCGACACCACCAAAAGCCTCATCTACGATGTATATTAAATCTACATACTAAACTTCAACTTTGTACCTTGATTTGCGAAAGAAGCTGTGCGAGGAAAGAACTCAAAAAATGAGAAAATCCGGCCAACGAACCACATTTTTGGGGCTGTGAAGAGGTGCATTGGGTATAGAAAAGTCGACCCCCTCGAAAGACCCATCTATAGCACGTACCAAGTCCGCATAGTGAATTTAAACTTCCTAGCTCAATTTGAAGGAGTGATAGGGGAGGAACAGCACTTTTTTAAGGTCAGAAAGGGGAAAAGGGGGAAAAGCCTGATATCTCCTGTCTTAATTAATTTGGGAGGATGATTTTTCGATATGTTATACAACTTTAGATTGCCTATTGATTGGTTAATACAGGAATAATTTTGGCAATTTTAGTCCTTCAACGCCCCCTCCCCCGAATTTAGGTGTAACTGAATTTTGATCCGAGGTCATCGCCACTCCAAAACATCAAATCCGCCGCCAATGCAAGCTTATGTGCTAAATTTGATCGATTCTGGTTGGCATAGAGCTGAGTAAATGATTTTCAGTTCGGGGGGGGGGGGTGTGTGAATAAATTAATTTACATCGGACATGGCCAAAAATGCTCGTAATGGTCTTCTAGCGCCATAAAATGGATTTTATTGATATCGCTCCTCAACCGGCGTTAGTCGATAGACCGTAATAGCTTGATTTTCATTGACAATATGACATTGAAAATCAGGCTAAAAATGAGCGAAGCTTTAGTACATCATTTTTTTTATGATTTTCGAAAATGAAGAATCCAGTGTCTGTTGAAATTCGAAGTTTTGTTAAATAAAAATTCCAATTTCTTGAGAAAGCTTTTTTTTTTTTTTTTAATTCTGCTTTACTACGCTCAAATTAGCGTTCGGGTTTGATCAGTTTTGGTTGCCTTTACAAAATTTTCCATTTTTTTCGCAATTCGGGTGGACAATTTATCAACCGCTCGATTGCCTAACGAAAAATGATTTTTAATCCCAACCGAAGGAAATTCTTCAATACAGTCGATTATTGGCTTTACTTTACCAAAGTTGTATGTGGATAATAGATATGCATCGAACCAATCGATCTGTGCGTGATTCATTCTTCGAAGTAGCGGAAATTCATAAAGTGACAATGTCTAGACTATAGCCCTACACTTCTAAAATTCGAACGAGTGAATTTTGTAAAAAAAAATTGTCGCGTTCGATTGCGAAATCGATTCAAAAGATTAGAAATGGGTGTAACGAAAATTCCATGATGACGAATGTTTGTCATTCGCCAACCATTCCCCTTCCAAATCATGCCAAAGCTTATGATTTGTGCGCAATTCTCTGTACGTTCCTCGAGCTTTTTACGACCTACTCATTATTACGAATTGCTGGGGATTTTTTTTTTTTTTTTTTATCAATCAAAATAACACGTTCGTTGCGATTTCTTATTGTTTGTCTGTTATAATTTACCGCTGGTGAACTGAGGTGTGGTTAAGTGAACCAGAAAAATATATAAAAAATTGCCGCTTGTAAGTACCATACTTAATAGATTGTTTCGGTTGATGTTACAGTTGCGGTCGTTTAGAAAATAGTATGATACCGCCTGCGACTCAGTTCGATGTGCACACAGTAGTATTACCTCACAGCACTTGCCACAAAAAAACCGACATGGTCAATCGTCAGCATCAAATCGAAAACGGTAACGCAGCCTCCCAGGAACTCATACAAAATGAAGTGGTGGTCTCTTCGAACGATATATCGGAGCGCGGCTTAATACTACCGAAAAAAATCCACAATCCGTGTCTCGAATCGCCGGAACATCAGCATCTGCGTAAAGAATTAATCTTCAATAATAAAATGTAAGTATAGTACTTACTTACTCGCTGTGTGTGCGTAATACTTGTACTGTTAAGTGTTAAATCTACCTAGTGTATATTTATTGCGCACTGCGCACTGCGTGCTGCGTACTGCGTGCTGCGTACTGCGCACTGCGTACTGCGTGCTGCGTACTGCGCACTGCGTACTGCGTGCTGCGTGGAATTAGTGGGTAAATTATTTTCCCTCGCGCAATATGATCGGACGCCGACAATACGGTTTTATTGGCGAGAGGCGACGCGACAGGGCAGAAGGCAGAAGCCTGAACAAAGGCCATAAAATTAGGTACAATAACGGGAAAAGTATGTTGATAAATTGCCGGACATTTGTAATTGTCAATTTTTAAAAACGCGTCAAATAAGACAATCGGCTGTTGATTTGTGTGAATAATATTTATCGAGTGTAGGTACGAGTCTGGAGTCAAACGGTGAACAGTCGTCTTGGACGTGTTCGCATTCGTTATAGCGGTGTCGGTTTCGTTGACATTTGGGTAATTGAAACACCCATTATTCGACGACTGACTTCGACGTTACCATCGTCAAATTTATGATTTTTTAAAACAATTTACACTCGTTAAAGCTTATCTTGTTTGTCTCTATCTGTTGTGTATTTAATGACGAATTACAGCGACACTGTGTGCCGGCTTGCCCTAATGATAAAGTGTGTGGAAATGTATCTGGGTACTCGTGTACGTACATAACTATCGTACAACGCATACTTGTATAGTAAAGTATGTGACTATGTGTATACATAAGTATGAGTACTTCTAACATCCTCTCACATGTAGATACCCACTCGTAAATCCATACGTCATCCACCACATAGCGCGATTCTAGCATATCGATTTACGTACGCCTTTGTTCGTAATCAGATCAATTCTTTGCCATATCTCTTCTAAATTTACCCAGCTGCCCAGTGCGACGGTATATTGGATAATTCGAGTCATCAAACACGTATTTAAATTTCGATGTGTAGATAATACGAACTTATGAGACACCATGGGAACTTGGTCACCATAAATAACCAAGCGATTCCGTGATCACTCATCAAAAACTACACTTTTTTTTTCAGAAATACTCGAATTCATGCCATTTTTTAAACTTGATAGTCCCATTTTCTAAGTGAATTCACATTTTTTTTCTTCCAAGGGAGAGGGAGAGGTTTCAACCCCCTTCCCCCACCCCAGCACACAAGTACGACTCAATTTTGTTCACCACGTTTTTGCGACGAATAATGCAATTCTCTGGATTAAGCCATGCAGAGGTGATTCTTCTGGACGTCTTTTAGGATTTAAAATAAATTGTTTTTATGGTTTAAGTTTAGTGACTGATTCGAGTTGGTGGTCAGTCTAAAATTCTTCTCAGACTCTTAACACCACCTGGTTCTGAAAGGAATTGGTTGATACCAGTTTGATAACTTTCGTAGATTTGAAAAAATCATTTGATACCTTAGATCCGTAAAAAATAATACAAATTCTATATAAAATTCGAGTAAGGGGCGAGTTTTTAGAATGTTTCGGGAACTACTTTTAGGAGGAAAATATTGTAATCTAACTGAATCGGGTCCAGGAGTACCTGAAGGCTCTCCATTGGTACCAATTATATTCATCGTATGCATAAATGATGTGATCAAAGTGAGGTGGTAGATGAGTTCAATTTGTTCAAAACTTCCTCAGATGAAATAAATGCTCTTGAAAAATGGACACCTGATAATGAACTGCCACTAAATGAAAATAAAACTAAGTATGTGATCTTTTTCATACTAGGCACATGCAACCAATTAAGAAGTCGATGATTGAAATTCACAAGTACGCTTGTTTAGGGGAAAGGAAAATCAAATGTAATTGCCCAGTAATTGGAATGGTGGAGAATCATCGGCTTCTGGGAATAACTTTTGATTTCAAACTCCTCTGGGACGAGCAACTCGATATTACTAACAAAAAATTAACAAATTGATTGAAAGTATACTTGGGTATGGATTACTTGGGTGGGGTATTGGCGCGTTAACCGCAGAAACACATTGTGAAAAAGACTCTCCCGTATAACATGATCAAGAATAATACCTAAGGACAAAATTGGACTTCTCCAAAAAACCAAAATCTGTAGCGAGTTATGCGAAAGATTGCAAACAATATTTGAAGTTTTGAAGAGCATACCAAGAGCAGAGTTGGTGAGAAGTTGCAGAAGCATTGCAATACTTAACAGGATAAGAGGCACGTGGATGGAGAGAGTAGCGAGATGCTAACCTCTCCATTGTGTGCCCTCATAAAAAAAATGCGAAGCATACGCTTGTATCTACATGGCACGTGTGTATACCAATCCGTCTATACCAACGGCTCGTCCGGATTTACCCTAAAAACCCTGGCCCACTCATACCTGGAGAGACTGTCCCTCATGTATCAGAAAGATACACTCGTACCAAAGGCCCGTGCGTACACTGATCCGTCCGTATCAACGCTGACCCGCATGTACCTATAGTCCATTCCAATCGTGAACAGACTAAATATGCTCTTTTCTGCGCCTAAAATCTCCCATTTTTTATGAGTAATTTTGTTCATTGTTTAGCCGAAACATCGCTGAAACAATGCGCATTCCTGTTGTAATTCAGTGATAGGTCATTTTTATTATTACCTCATTTTGACTGCAGGATTTCAATAGAATTAAACGAAAAAATGTATTTTGAAAATGGGAATTTGAATTGCAAAATTGAGCATATTTAGTCCTTTCTCGATTGGAACGGCCTGTAAGGGAAATCTAGTCCGCATGTGGCAAAGGCTCACATGTACCCTGAGAGGCTGACCATCAAGCGAGCGAGTAAAATAACACGAGTATTAAAACAAGTATATTATACAAGTTCTAGCCATAAAGTAATTTTAACCCTGCCCTGTCTCGCATTTTATAGTTTTGTGAGTGACCATCCGTATGTCCGACAGCGCAGGGTTGCTACAGAATAAATATAAAACTACCATGTGCGAGATATAAGGGGAACAATTTCTTTTATATCCCTACAAAGTAATCGCAGATATGTGGTTTCATTGGCAAACAACAGGTATGGACAGCATATACTGGTCAACTTTGTCCCCGAAATATTTTTAGTTTTCCAGTTAAAAAAAATCTAATGTGTTCAAAAACACAGTCTTAATTATTCCGCTGTGCAAAGTGCAATGACTCGGAAGACATCGGTTTACTTCGGTAATGATCGATCAACTCCCATATTTTTTAGCTGTAAAATAAATCGAGGCTCTAACTGAATAATGAGAAAATGAGAACTTAAAGTTTGAAACATTATTATTTTTTATCTTACTCTTACAAAATATTATTAATTTTTAGTATCAATTGATTGCAAAAAGATGAAAACAATTATTAGCGATTGATAATTTTTGGCACTAATTCGATTAGGTGCTACAAAATATGTTTTTTCAAATTTTACTGTAGTCTGTTCAATTTAAAAAGGACCTCGTCTCATCAGTAAACCATGCCTGTTAACCAATTGAATGCCTAAAAAATCAATTTCAAGACGTCCTATTGGTCAACACCATTTACTTATAAATCTCTCGCGATCTTTTTTTACATTGAACGGGCTGGGCTATAGATGATATCCGCTGCTCTTCTGTAATTTATTCTATGGATTAGGATTACTTTTCATCGTAAGTATAAATAAAACCGGCGAATGGCGTAAATCCTAAATTTGTCCAAGTTGAACGACCAATACCGAAGTAAGCCGATGTGTCCCGAGTCATTGCACTTTGCGCAGCGGTTCACGTCTAGTGGAATTTTTTTGTGCAGAGTTGTTCAAAATTGCTCCGTTAGGAGCGTTGCTCACTAATTTCTGGTCAACTTATTCACATGTAATTCTGACTGGCCAAGATCTCAAACATGGATTCTTTCAGATTTCTGCGTGGCGAAAGGATAACTTCTGACCAATCACTGTTGAACCAGAATTAGTGAACAGCGCCTCTACAGAAAAAAACAAACGTAACTCTAAACCATAATCCCTTTACCCCTGGAGCAAAAGATTTCATAATGGTGTTTCAGACTTTCAGTGTCACAGTGTGTATAATTTCAATCTTCAATTTATTTTGATTGACTGAAGCTAATAACTTGAAAATAGTCTCAGTATTACAAGAAAATACATTTGTCACAAAAATCCGAATTATGAATGGTGAGGAGACCACAAATCTGATAGGCAGCCATTTTATTCATCAAGTTCTCTATAGCTTTGCATTTTTTCTGACAATATCATAAGGAGTCGAATATTAAGAGAAAAAGATGGCTTCATATTGCTTCTGCCCCGTACAGCCATATTTTTCCATATTTAGGGCAGTAAACTTCATACATGTTAAGTGGTATCAAGAATGTCTGAAAACAATCTTCAGCAGCCTAAAATTAGTACTATGTGTAACATATTTCTCAAAAAGTTAAGCTTGAGATGGTTTTTTAGCATAGTGGACCTAGACTACAGTTGAAATGTGTAGTTGTCAACAGTAGCAAACTGGTTCATACGAACTGGGTGACTGAATGAACAACGTGGGCTCTTTACTATTTTGGGATGAATACTAAAGATGAATAGAAATGCTAAAAAAATCGATGTTTAGTATCAATGATCCGTTCGAAGGGGGAGAGGCAGGTGTTAATTGCATATCAGCACCTCAGCCATAGCCAGTCCGTCATTGGTTGTCGAAGAGTCACTTAATCGAGTTTCAAGTCCATCTTTGTATTTTACTTGAACAAAAAAAGGTACTTTGTTAACAAGGCACATTTTTCAATATCAAATATCTCGGTTTACATCCATCAAACTGAATTTTTAAGTTGAAATTCAGTATTTGAATTGAGTTGCTGTGCAATGTGTCTTTCAGGATCTCATTCTTTCATTATTCCCTTTCATTCCTTTTAGCTTGGAAAAGTCAATTTTAAAGCTACTACTTAAATTATTTCCTCATCTGAAAAAAATGGAAACTTGGAAGAATGGGACATTGTCACTCGCTGAACCAAACTGCGGTTTTGGTAGCTTGATTGTACCTACTTTAATTTTACCATTCGCAGTCATTTTGAAACCTCTTACGTTATTGAAATCTTGCCTTGTGTTTCTCTTATTTTAACTTTGAGAGAAGCTTTGCTTCAGCAGTTGGAATCAGCGTTTATCCTGTCATTTATGGTCAACTTCCCCCCTGCTGTTTTTTTTCATTTCTCTTAGTTTCCAAAAAGAAGCGAAACTTTGGTTGGTTTTTTTAGCCATTCTTCAACGTCTTTTCTTACTTTTACTCGCAGAAAGATGCTCATCGACGTTAATGGGGACGCGCTGTTCAGTTCGATGATTAGCGTACGGCATGCAAATTTTTCTTCGAATGTATCTATTTCATATAGTTAGTGTGTTTATCTCGTACCTGTGTACCTATTATACGTCGCCGTCGTGTCATTTTCGTCGTCTTGGACACGACCTACGTGTCTTGTCTGTATCCGAATATGTAGGTAAATTGTACGTAATATTTTCTACGTAGTCCTCCGATGAAACAGTTTATATTTAGGTAGTAAATTTATGGTAATGGAAGATCAAAGCGTTTCGTCTAGAATTACACGTCGCTTGAGGTTGCGAATGGTTCGGCACCGAGCGTCTACTTCTCTTCATCTCCGTCGTCGGAGTCACAATCGAAGTGGATGCTGAATTGTGAATACCAAATTAATGTACCGTAGCGTGTTCCGTCAAATATAACAACTTTCTCTGACCGTCGCGACGATGATGATAGATTCGCATCGCTGCATATCGATGTTGTAGATGTGCGAATCTGCAGATATCGTTTAATATCGATGAATGATTAGCCTCGCGGGTACGCTCCGTTATGTACGATGGCCGTAGTACGACTACATGTACTACCTAGCTGTATTTACCAGCCACCAGCCATCCAAGTATAGCTAGAGCTACCTGCCTACCATCCTACTACTACCTACCCTATGTGCGATACGGTAAAAGGCCACCAGCTTTAATTAAACTCCACACTCACGTGTACAGATAGGTCGTGCTAGATAGATATAGATCCATGTACCATACCTACGAGTATAACCTATCGAGAGCTGCTTCTATCCGCCGGTATTTGCCGTAACCCTTTGCCCCTGCGTTCTAGCTGGCCTGTGTGTACCCTATGCGAGATTCTACGCCTTTGTATTTATTTATTTTTTTTTCTTTTTTTTTCTTTTCTTTTCATCGTCGATGCAACACTCTTTCTCTCCGGTTCTTCATCTCGTCTCCATAATCGTAAGAGCAACGGTACATAAAAGTACGAGTATTATTCGAAGCGATTTACGAGTACAACATCCGTAATTATGTGTAATGGTCTACGCAACAGTATAGGAAGTAGAAATAAATAGCATTTTCAAACCAGTATACTGCGACTACGAGTAAACCGTTTTGCATCGTTCTGTCTTGTCTCTTTATATGCTGATGCCTAAATTAATAGGATAATTTAAATGAAAGGAAAGATATGGAAAATTTTTTTTCAACATTTATTCAACATTTAATGTTCCTTGCATCAGCTTCTGTTTGTATATTGTCGGTGGTTGTGATGCCTACTTTTTTTACTAAATCTTCGGAACTTTCGTCCTCTTCAACTGGAATGAAACTTTGATAGACGGAAAAGCTTCTCAGAAAAATCTTATACAGCATTTTACAGCTGACGAAATCGATTTCGTTCTGAATTCTTTTTAGCTTGATTTACTATATCATATTATCAATTAAAACCAGGCTGTTACACTGTATCGACCAACGATGGAGGGGGGAGGGGGTAATATCAACAAAATCCGTTCGTTTTGGGGTCCTAAAAGACCATTAAGACGATTTCTAGCCATGTAAGATATTTATTTATTTATTTTTCCCAAACATTAAAATCATTTACTCCTCTCGATTCCGACCAAAATCGCTTCAATTCGGTCAATCGGCTCAATTTGGCGGCAAATTAGATATGCATGAGTGGGGACGAACTTGACGCGCTCCTTTTGGGGTCCTAAAAGACCATGGCTACCATTTTTGGCCATGTCAGATGTTTAATTTTACTTTTTTTCATTTTTTATTTTTCAATTTTTTTCGCCGAAATTGAAAAATTATTTACTCAACTCAATACATACTGAAATCGATCAAAATTGGAGAATGGGCTTCGATTGGCGTGCCATTTGATATTCCGGAGTGGGGATTACCTCGACTGAAAATTTAGGCGTGCTCAAAGGGGTGGTGGTGGGGGGAGGGGTGGTTTTGTGAGGCTAAAATTTCAAAAATTATGCCTTTTTAAACCAATTGATAAGAGAATCCAAAGTTATATAGTATATCCAAAAATCAGCTTTCTAGGTCAATTAGGAGGGAAGATTTAAGGATTTCCCCCTTTTTTTTAACTTGAAAAGCAGCTGTTCCTCCCTTGTCTCCTCACCAAAGTGAATTAGGGAGTTGAAATTTCGTATGTGGACTTAGTACGGGTCATAGATGTGTTTTTTCTGGGTTTCGACATTTCAGACCCATTGCGTCCCCCTTCACAGCCCCAAAATGTGGTTTTTTGGTCGTGTTTTTTTTTTTTTTTTTTTTTGCTATTGGCATAACTCCATTTTAAATTAAGCTAGGAAGTTGAAATTTGATAAGTAGATTTAGTAGGGTGTCTAGATGTGCTATTTGGGGGTCTCAAATTTAAGCCTCTCTACCCTTACTACTGATTAGGTGCGATGTTTTTTTTTATTTTTATTTTTTTTTAACGAAAACTAAAATTATTTAGATATCAACCAAAACTGCTCAAATTTGACCAATAAGCTTAAATTGTTAGCAGATTAAGTACATATAAACGGTAGTGACCTTTGGCCAAAATCTGGTCACGTGGAAATTTGGAGGAGGGGGTGTTGACGGTCCAAAACCACAAAAATTGCTCGTTTCTTCAACCATTTCACAGAAAGTTGACGGTTGTACACCGTGTACAAAAATCCAGCCTCCTACGTCAATTAGTAGGGAAGAAATACGGGTTTTCTCCCTTTTTGACCTTGGAAAAAGCCTGTGTCTCGCATAAGTCCCCTCCGAATTGAGCTAAGGGATTAGAATTTCATTCGTAGATTTGTTAGAGTTTCTAAATATGTCTTTAGGGGGTTTCGACTTCTCAGTCCTGTTGTACCAGCTCACAGCCCCAAAAAGTGGTATTTTTGGCGTTTATAAGGGTATATTACAAAAACGGTAACAGTCAAGTAAACATTTACAATTTGCTTATATTTCGGTAGAATTGCATCTAGTCTGGAAAAAGGCTCTGAAGAAGGTAGATGCAATTCTACCGAAATATAAGCAAATTGTAAATGTTTACTTGACTGTTACCGTTTTTGTAATATACCCTTATAACTTA
>FIZR01029065.1:0-21401 GCA_900060175.1 Ferrisia virgata
TTTTTTTTTCGAAATATTTCAAAAAAGTTTGAAGTAACATGCCAATATTATGCATTAAGAGTACAGCCCCGATTTTTCTCTTTTAAAATTGTTCCATCCTTCATGTCTCTATCGCTCTTATTTTTCAAGTTATAAAGTATTAAAACCAAAAAGGATACCATAAATCATTCGAAATTCATTACATGTACTTTTTGAGTTCTTTATCGTATCTTTTTGTAATTGCAAAGCTAATCCATGAGTATGAAATAATAAAATAAAAAAAGCAAAATCCAATTTTATATTATATTTAAGTCGTCTGATTTTAATTTGAGGTCAATTTTTTACTAAAATGATAACGCCAAAAACTTTGAGCTTCAACTGCGATATGCTTAAGGAACTCCATGTACTTGCTGACCTTCCAACCCCGAAAAGAGATTGGTTTGGATCAATAAAGAACTCAAAAAGGACATGTAATAAATTTCGAATGATTTTATTGTGCTATTTTTGGCTTTAATACTTTATAACTTGAAAAATAAGAGTGATAGGCACCTGAAGGAGAGAAGCATTTTGAAAGAGCAAACTTAGGGCTATACTCTTAATGCATAGTATTGGCATGTTACTTCGAACTTTTTTGAAATATTTCGAAAAAAAAAATTTGCAAGAATTTTTTACGCGTTATTTTGCATTTAACTCTTCTTTAATCTTCTCCGAATCATCCAATAATCATTTTCTTGGTCTCAAATTAATTGCCAGACTGTTCGGAAAAGTTACAATCAAAATTTTAAAGAACCTCGTTGCAAAATTTATTACCTGAAATGAAAAATTAAATTTTCCATACAGCAGCGATGAGTCTCCAGATAGGTAGGCAACCATCATAACGCACATGTACGAGGTCTGGTGTACCACCCCTTTAATATTATCGTCCAGTCCTGAAATGCCCTGTATTTCTATCTCATAGCTTTATCAACAAAACAGGAGCTTTCTTTCTTCAAACATTTTTGTACTAGTATCTACAACTTTTTCAAATTTCAACCTGAACAAAATAAAGTGAAAAGGGAAATTTCATAAATCGTATGGTTAGGTTATGTAGAATATGTATTTTAATATTGTAAAAATTATTTAAAATTCGTGAATATTTGTCCCATTTTTTTCAGTAGTTGAGGGAGTTTTTCGGGGGGGGGAGGGGGATTTTTGACAGTAAAATTTCAAATTACGAGGTTATGAAAAAAATATAATTGTAAACCATGAAAACATTTCTCACGAGAAAGTGGATAAGGAAGGAGGGAAGTGAGTGGAGTTACGGTATGCAAGAAAATACCATTTTTTTCAAATTTTCCACTGACATGACGCAAATAATTTTCGAAAATCCGCTCAATTCACCTTCAAGAATAGTTCCTTTGCATATCGTATCCATACGTACAATATAAGAAATGTAAAGCCGATCACTCTTCTCAAATATGGGGAAGGGGGGAAGGGTGGCTATTCCAAACATCTCAATTTTTTCCTGGGCTTGGTCGAATTATTCCCACGTAAGCCAGATATGAATTCAGCGAACTAAAAATCATATGAAATCGATCTTTAGGTGTTTTATGAGCGTCGCATTAAATCAATAACCAATTGACCCATAGACCCAAATCGGGCTCCAGAAGAGAAACGCTCACAATCTAAAATTTGGGCTGTGGATACTAGTTACAGTATTTTCAACGCGCCGTTCTAAATTTATAGGAAAATTTAACTCTTGGAGAGAAATTATGCTTCACAAAGAGGAGGGTGAGTTTAAAATTCGAAGTTTCACAAATTGTGAACATCGTTATCACTGTGCCGGATTTTGGAAAGTATTCAGCTTTGGGAACAAGTTGAACTCCGAAGAGGTGATGGGAAAGGAAGATTTCGTAACTATTAGCTCTCAGATAAGGATGAGCTCTGTGAACGACTGCGATGTCCAAAATTTCGTTTGATTGAAACAGGATGATGATGCAGTCTCCTCCCACAAAATTTCACCTGTCTGAGTTGATTTTTCGATTTTTGGGCAAATTTTTGAAAATATTTCCATTTTATATCTTTTTCAATCTAGGTAGAGCCTCTGAGGAAATTTTTATTTCTTCCAAGGTTTTCGAATATGTTTTCGTATTAGCTATAAATTGATTTCGAAAGTTGAAAATTTTTGTAGATGTGCGTTCATTTCAGATCCCTTTTTGGATAAATTTGGGCATTTGGATAGGTTTAAGATATTGAAAAATGTTCACCACTGAAAATTTCTAAACCAACTTTGGAAAATTTATAGAGTATCTTTGCACGTCTTGTTGTATTCTACGCATTTGAAGGATATGGCATTGAAAAACCGGATTATTGGATTATTTAGCCTGATTTTCTATGTCATATTGTCAATGAAAACCAAGCTATCATGGTGTACCGACCTGTGGCAGATTGGGGGGAGGAGGGGGGGTAGAGTAGAATCCAAGTGATAGTGATTCGTTTTGGTTTTCTAGAAATTCATCAAGATCATTTTGAAGCGTGTTAAATATTTCCCCCTCCCTCGCCCTCAAATCAAAATCAATCACTTGGCTCAATACCGACCAAAATCTCTAAAATTATCCTAATCAGTTTGAATTGGACGTGCTCTAGATATCCATGTATATGAGTGGGGGCAACCTTGGGTTAAAATTCGGTCATGTCCGAATTTAGAGGATGGAGCGTTAAGGGGTGAAAGTGGTAAAAATATAAAAAATTGCATTACATATTCAAAAACAGTCTCTTACGTCTGTTCAGAGAGATGTGGCGATTTCACCCTTAAAATTTATCCCCGAAGATTGAAATTTAAAATATAGATTAACTGGTGATCCTTCATGCGTCTTTCGCTGATATCGACTTTCCAGCTTCATTGAATCCTGCTTCTCTCCTTCCCCCATAACTATGGAAAAGTAAAAAGTAGTCTTTCGACGGTTTTTGTCATTTTTTGAGTTGATCTGTCACAATCTCCCATCCTAATCGTGCTAGCGAGTTAAAATTTAATACGAGTTCTAGTTATTGGTGTTTGTGGTTTTAGCAATTCACTTTCAAAATTCACCTCTTCCCTTATCACCGATCGAGAAAAAATTTCATTAAGTGCTCTTTTTATTTATTCCATAAATGAAACACTTCAAGTAGCCATCTCCAATGTTTTACTAGAATCAAAAAAAGTATTTCGAGAATTTTATACGCGTATCGTACCTATCTTGAAAGGCATCGATCGTGAAATGAGTTTTTTTTTTTTTTGATTCTCTTTTAAATGTTCCTAAATATCAAATAATAATTCATTCTAGACGAGTATGTATTATTGTGGTCACATTGTGCTGTATAAGTAGCTACCTATATTTAGTTATAATATGTATACAACGCTGGGTTGAAAATTAAACGTTAAGGAGGTATTATTATGGCGAGCGAGTATATAGGGACAAAAACAACAAATTGTCGTTGGAACTTTTTTTTTTTTTTTTCGTGTATCGCGTGAACCTATAATTAATGTACATTTTGACCCACATATTTATACATTATTTCGTGGAAATTCGACTCGTACAGTCGGTCCAATTTGATACTCGTTTTGGTGGTGTAAGCTTACTTATACTTAACCTGCCTATATCTACGACGTATGTTTACGTGTCTGTAAACGAAAAAAGTACGTATTTGTTCTTAGTGGTATCATTACTATTGTTTGAGCTGTATTTCACAAATCCAAAAAGGCTGCGTTAAGGTAATAGGTAATAGGTATTTCTCGATTAAGTTTTTCGAGTTGATTATGCAAATGCTTTCGTATACTTAATTATAAGACGACGTGACGTACTATATCGTCAATAAAATCTTACAGGTACACTTTATGTATCTGTGTACCTACTTTCGACAGAAGACGACGCACCGCACGTGACGTGCTGGAATACGTAACGACACAAATGTCAGATAAGTTGCATATACTAAGATGATATCGAACGTATCTGCTACATATTGGAATGTTACGTGAGATGAAATCGTCATTATTGCGTTGTAATGGGTATAATTGATACCTGATGTAGGGACGAGAAATAGGTAAAATTTTAGACGAATTTTCCAAATAAATAGCAAACACATAAGATGTGAAATATTTTCAAGAATCTATGTATTTTATTTCTAGCAAACGCGACTTCAATAAATTAATATCTAAGAAGTGGGTACATCATGTACAATTTACAAAATATTATTTAAAAAGTTATTATCATTATATGTAGAGAGGCTGAACTGTATACAAGCTTCGAGACCTATTTGGTATCAAACTAACTAATTGACTGGTATATAAAATTTCAAACTCTCATTCGCGCTAGTACTGAACAATCTTCTTTTCATACGACTGTACTAAAATATTATGAATAGGTAGGTAATGTAAATTGTTTCAATATATAACGAAGTAGGTACGTGTATAACTCTACCTATTTAGATATACACTATAATAGATTATATAAACATAGAGTTGTTGTTTTTTCTTTTTTTGGCCATTTCTTTTCTTTACCGAAAAGTAAAACAAAACAGTAGAAAATTACTACAATAATTTAGCTATAATAAATAAATGTAGGTATATAAAGTATGCAAATATCGTACGTATAAAATTTTCAATACGAAACAAAAATAATGAAAGGAAAAAAAATAGAAAAAAAAAAAAAAGAAATGTTTGTAACATCAAAAAGTAAAACATGTATTATCAACGGTAAAGCCGTAATATTAAATTATCATTTAAATACGTATAGGTACAAATTAATACATATACATAGAGATGTTAACAAGCACTTTTTTTTTTCAATACTCGAAAAATAATAATTTATTTATTTTTTTGCCAAACGAATATTCGGTCGTTTACAATGTTTTGATCTAATCGAAAAATTAAATAATCAAAACTGATCTGAAAATTTTCATTTTATTATTATTGTTTTCTTTTTATATAATTTTTAAATCGAGCGTTAATTTGGTTAATGATGGTGAAAAATCATTCTTCCCATTTAGTCTAGTCAAATTGGCGCAAAAAAATCACAAAATAACGGAAAAATTTTTTCTCGCAGAATTGTAGATCATCACCACATAACCTATATAAAATTGCTATTTGTGCCTTAAAACATGTTTTTTTACTAATAACTTTTTCTAACTTTGTTCCTAAATGCGATAGAGGAAAAAAGTTGAATAAAAAAATATAGCTGGTAAAATTTCCAATAAAAAAGGTTATTATATATTTTTTTCGAAAATCGATTGAAACGCTTAAAAATAAGTTTGAAAAGGACGCGTTATGAGCTAACGTTGTGTTCCGCGTGATGTTTCTGTGACGTGGCGAGAGCCAGTGGCCAACGTTCGTAGACACGCGGGCTGAATTCTTTTTCGGCATATTTAAACATTGGATGGGCCGAATTTCCCTCTTTTTTGGAAATATACAAATGAGAGAGTCACAATAGTTGTGTAATGACCTCCAAATAATGTAGTACGAATTTCAGCTTTCCAACTCAATTTTTTCAATTTGCAGAGCTGCCTCAAAGTTTAAAAAATTATCAAAGAATCGAAAAAAAATTTGTCTTTGAAATTTTTTTCTCTAAAAATGGAATTATTATACGTATTTAAACCCAAAATAATCGTTGGTAAAAAATTTTCACTGCTATACCATTTTTAGGCGATTTTAAAAAAATCTCACATTTGGCGTTTTTCCACGATTTTCTGAAAAATTACGACGGAAATGTGATTGCGAAACGCCCTCCTGAAATGATCAATTTTAGTTTGTGAAACGCAATGTATCAAGGTTACCTCCCATTCCTGATTTGATGTTGAATCAGAAGAAAATCGATGATCCAGAGTCACATAGTTGTCCGAAAATTACGACGAGAATAAATCTATTTTATAAAATTTAAGTACCTTTATTCAAACAATAATTACTTTAATTTGAGGTAATGTATAGCATTTGAGAATTGAGCCCGCATGTCTACGAACATTTGCCACTGGCTCTCGCGACGCCACAGAAACATCACGCGGAACACAACGTTAGCTCATAACGCGTCCTTTTCAAACTTATTTTAAAGTATTACAATCGATTTTAGAAAAAAATATGTAATCATCTTTTTTATTGAAAATTTTATCAGCTACATGTTTTAATTGAACTTTTTTCCTCTATCGCGTTTAGGAACAAAGTTAGACAAAGCTTTTGGTAAAAAACCATATTTTGGGGCACAAATGAGCATATTGGGTGAAAAGTGCAAGTCCGACTATATCCGATTTTGAATATGTTGGTTATGTGTTGGTGATCTACCATTCTTCGAAAAAAATTTTATCCATAAATTTTTCCGTTATTCGATGCTAATTTGACTAGACTAATTATCGGTGTATAAAATAATTTAATATTTTTGGTACCTCCAACCGTACAAAAATAATCAAAGATACAGTAGAATACATAACAAAAATACAGAAATTTAGGTATAATATTTCAGTATGATAATACGTATTATAGAAATTAATGATATAACATTTCGATAGGATTTATTAGTACAATTAAGGTAAATGAAGCGATATGAATTTTGAACAATTTTACCATTTTAAAAATTATATAAGAAGGTAAAGGATATGAAACTCAAATACTCGACAAATCGCCATTTTTTTAAATACGAGTCAGTATGTGGGGAGTATTTGAGGCATGCACTAGCGTTTTATTTAATATTGGAAGACTTGATAGAACCAGGTTTTCTTTTTCGTTTCTCTATTTAAGATTCGGAGGAATTTTCCAACGCATCTTAAGCGTAATGAGAAAGGTAATAAGTCGTTAAGAAGAAGAAGAAGAAGAAGAAAATAAAAATACATAAATAAAAAACCGCGAAAAATTTAACTATGATATTTAACATTTCACTAAAACGTTTCAAGAAAAAATTATACGAAAAATTGACTATGTTACAATATGTTTTTTTTCTTTCTCGATTTTTTTTTTTTCAATTTATCTAAGAAGGAAACTACGATATGATTAGAATTTGCCTAAACAGAATTAGTATAATTTCTGCCCCGCGTCTTTTTTAATTCTATAATTGATAAAATATCGTCGTTGGAAACGTACGTATTAAGGTATAGGTAATTATCCTATATTAAAGGTATACTTGTTTTTCGTTTGTATATGTATTGAAATTATTATTGCGAAAATGATATGTACATTATTAACAAAATTACTACTACCTACGTTATAAAAGTATAAAAAAAAATTGTTTATATTTACGTATTATAAACGGATTTATACTCGTATAGGTAGGTCGAAGCGTGGTAGGATTATATGCCCTTTTGATTAAGTATAAACAGGTGATTCAGGAGATTTTTTTTTTGTGCTACAATGAACACGAATCAATCGGACATACAATTCTTTATATGTATAAGCCATCATTTTTGTGGTAATTCGTACGTATAATGATAATCTTATAACTATTAATGTAATAAGTAATAATGTTATAACAGAGAATAACGATTCTAATTTTTTTTTTCTTCATTATTGTATTAATGACGCAAGTTAAAATAAACATAAAAAGTGATTCGTACAAGAATTTGCAATAAAATTTAAAAAATACGTAGTATTTTGAAGAAGAATTCGATACATTATCTACTGATTGAGGCTTTGAATATTTTTGTTTTTTTTTTTTTTTTTTTTTTTTTGTTTACATTACAAATTCTTATTAGAACCACTCGATGTGCTGGCGTAAACAAATGATAATATTATCTGTACTTTATCACATTGTGAAAAATAATATTTAAATTTATCAAATATTCACAGGCGAACAGGCACATTTAAAAAAAAAATTCAAAGAAATACGAGCCGACCGTCTAAGGGTACATCGATCGGTTCAATTTATACACCCTGCTAGCCGAGGTAACAGGTCAACCTCTGTAAACACGAAAGAAAGAAAATACAATTTAATTAAATTAGTCGTGAGATAATACGATTAAACAAAGTATTAAATATTGCTATATCACTAGGTACGAGATCTGGGCAATTGACGAGTGAGCGGTAATACGAATTACGTAAACGAATTGTGGGTATGAGAAGGAGAAATAAGCTATTTGAATTTTATGGATGTTTCCGTATACTTAAGTATAAGTTCTACACTGAGGTGAGCTAAATTTTGCTTTTTTTTGTGAAGTCTGTGCAAACGATGGGGTAACGATAGCTGCAAAATGACCTCAAAATGATATAGTAAAAAGTTTAGCTTTTCAATTTGATTTTCCTAACTTGCAAAACGAACTTAAAATTTGCTCATTTTTTAAATTGTTCGGAAAATCGAGAAAAAGGTTCTTTAAATTTTTTCTATTTATATTTTATTCCTAAAATTATCATTTCCCCCTTTTTCAAAAATTTTTCAAAAATGTTACTTTTTTCTTTTTTTTTTTGGAGATTTTCTGAAAAACTATAAAGGAATTTTTTTTTTGAAAAACGACCTCCCAAAATGGATGTAAGACATCAAATTTCGGATTAAATGCAACACTTTGATTTTATCTCCCGGAGCCGATTTTTCAAGGGTGTTCAAAAATAGTAATTTTTTAAGGTTTTTAAAATAAATTTACTAAAAACAAAAAAAAGTAGATTTCTACAAAAAGTTTATGAAAGAAAACATATTTCATCTATTATAGACCCTCGAAAGTAATTTTTAATTATTTTATTTTATTTTATTTTTTTTGAATTATACTGTAATTCTGCATGTTAGGATACTGACTGAGAACCCCTGAAAAAAAGTAAAAGCGATAAAAATCGACCTTGAATAAACGAAGGTAACTTTAGCCCATATCACTGCGAATTTACTAAAAATAAATTTCTCATACAAAAAAAAAATTTTTGAAAAAACACAAAATCGGTAGGGTTTAACCATTTTTTAGACACCTATGAGAAATTGATCTTAGAAAATGATGTTTAAACATCGCATTCAAATCATCCGAAATTGATGCTTAGATTTATTTCAGGAGAACATTCTTCAAAAAAAATTTCTTGCATAGTTTTAATAGAAAATATTGAAAAATCGCAAAAGGTAATATCTTTTTAAGAACCTTTGAAAAAAGGGAAATGCTGGAAATTCGCCAGCAACAATAATTTAGGGTATAAATTTTAGGTTAATAACTCCATTTTTAAAAACAAGTTTCAAAAAAATTTTTTTTCAATTTTTTGAAAATTTTTGAACTTTAAGTAAGTTTTACAAGTTGAAAAAAAATTGAGTTTGAAAGCTGAAAATTTCCCGTCATTTTAAGTTTTTCTCGCAACTATTGTAATCTCACTGTTTTCATATTTCCATGAAAAGCAAATTTTTACCCATTCCAGCATGCACCCCCCCCCCCCCTTCACCTGATTCACTCCACACCAAAATGATCCAAATTTGACTTTAAATTTTTCGATCTTAATTAAATATTTTTTGAGTTTTTTTGAGAGTTTTTCTCGACGGTCTAATGAAGGAATCGCCATAGTTTCAACTCTAATACGGGGGGGGGAAGGAAGAAGAAGCCTTTTAGTTTTCGAACAAATGCTATTTTATGTCGAGCGGTTCAACTTTGAAAGTTCATGCTATAAATGTGTTTGCACCGTTTTGCCGGACATCACAAATCAATTCAAAATAAATGAGCAAAATTTTAAAAGTTTAAAGTTGAAATTTTGAGATTAAAGTTCAACTTTTTATGATGATCTTTGAAGTTGAAATCTTACCTTGAAAAATGTAAAAAAATATCCTCGAAGAGACTTTTTTACGATTGTTTCAATCTGTCAATTTTCAAAATGGGCTCTCAACACTTATGAGGAGCAGAGATGTTCTCAGTTTTGGTCAATATTTAAAAAAAAAAACGGTGAAAATTAATGTAATATACTGATTTTTACTAATTCGAAGGACATTGAGTTTGAATATAGGCTTATTTTTTCAATTCGATTCCTCTACCACCTTTCCCCACCAGCTCCTTGATATGGTAAAAATTAAAAAAAAAAAAAACTAAAAAAAGTGAATCAGCATATCGATTTTTACTAATTTGAAATCGTTGAGTTTAATTTTAAGCCTCGCAAAAATGGAAAAACTAAAAAAGATTTAAATGACCTGCTAATTTGATAGCGCTGAGATGGAATATCAACTTAGTTTTTTAACTCATTGAAATTTTTGAAAATGTCGCATTTGTACCTTGTAAGCAGATGTTTTATTTGACACCGATAATACCCATCACGATTAGGTGTAGGCAACCGGTCGAACTAATAGTATAGTGGTAGGAGGGTTGAACTATACGTATTAAAAGAATGTCATTCTTCCAGCTTGGTCCAAATTTAAATGTAAAAGAAAAGGTCTGGATTTTGTAAAATGTCAACGTTTAATTGGCTTAGATAAAAATGAAAGCTGATTTCGGAGCGAAAGGTTGAAAATTTCGAAAAACATATGAAGAGTAGTACATGCTGAATTTACATATCGTTTTTCAGTTTTTTAAGTGATTTTCAAAGACAGTTAGGTAAAAGTTTGACTTGAATATCGACGAAATGTTCACATTTTTCGGATTTTTAGGTAGATGTTTGAAACCGAGCTGAAAATTTCCCACACTTTTTCAAAATTATTCCATAAGAATTAAGTAATGATTATTTCTTCCTTTGATACGAAATCAATCAAACGCTAATTAACCTTTTTGAATTTAACTCTTTTGAAATTGTCAATAACTAACTATTTAACGAAATAAAATGAAACGGAGGAATAACATTCATTATGGCATAATTGCGTTCCTTCAATTCAGAAGGTCGATAATCTGAATACATTCGCTTTGATTGGGTTGTCGTGTTACGTTCCTGAATACATATGCCAAGTAGTGACACGTGTGATGTTCTGTACTCATCAAATATCCTACATTAAAAAGTAATGAAAAAGAACTTGGAGTGGTAATTGTACCATCACAGTCCTGATCGTTAACTTACCTACGCGTAGTTTAAACGAACCACTCATCTTTCTGATTTGAAGATATATCACTGCAATGAAAATACATAATTATTTTACAATTTGAAACACTTGAACGAAAATATTAAAAAAATCGGATAAATTTTCAAACACAAATTTACACAGCTAAAATATTCGTTGAAATGAGCGAAACATTAACCCGTGTTTTGCATTTTTTGATTGCTCAAAATTTGATTTTTGCAGGCATAACAAAATTGCTCGCAGTTTAAGGAAAATTTCCAGTCTAAAAAGCGTTTTTAACAATACAAAAAATATTTTTAGCCTGATTTTCTACGTCATATTGTCAATGAAAACTCAGGCAATTACAGTCTATCGACCAAAGGTTCATGAGGAGGAGTACCAAAAAAATCCGTTCTGGGATCCTAGAAGACCATTAGGACAGTTTTTAGCCATATCAGATATTTATTTTTATTATTTTTTTCCTCACTCATTAAAATTATTTACTCCGCTTGATACCGACTCAAATCGCTCCAATTTGATTAATCGGCTCAGTTTGGCGGCGGATTAGATAATATATGAGTGGGGATGAACTTGGGTCAAAATACAGTAATACCCCAATTTAAGGGAGGGGTTGCTGAGGGGTCAAAAACGCAAAAATTACACCTTTTTAAGCCAATTGATAAAGAATCAAAAGTTGTACAACATATCCAAAAAAAATCAACCTCCTAAGTCAGTTAGGAGGGGACATATGGAGATTTCCCCCTTTTTGACCTTGATAAATAACTGTTCCTTCCCTATCTCCCCACCAAATTGAGCTAGGAAGTTGAAATTTGGTATGCACATTTAGTGGGACCCTGGATGTGCCTTTTGAGGGTTCCAACTTTTTAGCTTCATTGCACCCCCTCACAGCCCCCCCAAAAAATGGTTTTGTAATAGGTTTTTCTCATTTTTGAGTTTTTTGAGTTTGCTCCTCACATAACTTCCCTCTGAATTGAGCTGGAAACTTGAAATTAAGTATGTACGTTTAGTGGGAGTCTCAGATACACCTTCGGAGGGTCTCAACTTTTCAGCCTCATTTCATCCCCTCACAGCCCCAAATATGTGGTTTTTTCTTATTTTTAGATTCTTCCTCGCATAACTCCCCTCCAAATTGAGCTAGGAATTTGAAATTGGGTATGTACATTTAGTAGGGGCCCTGGATGTGTTTTTTTGGGAACTGAACTTTTCAGCTCCCTTTCACCTCTTCACAGTCCTATAAATGTGGTTCTTTGGTTGGTTTTTATAATTTTTTGAGTTTGTTCTTCGCATAACTTCCCTCCGAAATTAGGTATGCCTCGTCTTTAGAGACTCTTGATGTGCCTTTTGTAGGTTTCGACTTTTTAGTCCTGTTAAACCCTTCCTACCTGCGATGCCGATTACGATCTCATGTTTGTGATATGTCATGTTAAATCACCCTAAAATAGAATCGCTTGCGATGCCTTTTTTTTTTTTAATTCGAAAATTTTTCGATTTTTCAACTTATCGCTGTATTATTTATCGTAATTTAATACACATATGACTACAGGTATTTGATTTGATACGTTACAAACCTGTCATCAGAGGCTGAATTTTTAACTTTGCCTGGCAGTAGAGGCGGACCCGCACCTCGCTGTACCCTAGCTTTAGGCCCGCAGGGTGATTCCAGTTTCCCGGCATTTTATGACTGACACTGTTACAACCTATCATATTCGACTCGCTTAAACCGATAGTATTGCCATTTGCATTGTATGCGCTTTCCACTGTCAAATATTTTAAAATGAAAGTAAAAAAAAATAATAATTAATTTTTTCATCGTAATCGTATAGCTTTTATCGTTAGATTATTTCAACAGAGATGATGCGAACGATTTTATTATCGATGCTGTTTATTCTACAATTCGTAATAAATGAACGGACGATTCAACTTACGAGGAAAACTGAGAGTTGAATTAGCCATATTGGATGGTATATGCCTGGGGGTGGGCTGTCTATCTCCGCGACATAGACACGTTATTAGTGCTACTAGTAGCACCAGTATCGATAAGCATATGCTTACGATACCGATAACCATGGTGGATAAATTCATTCCTAACAACATAACGCCATTTTTATCTGCAAACAGAAACAGAAATTAAAATTATTCGCATACGACGTGAGACGGTACGTTTTGCGATAAAACTAACTGTACTTACTGCTACAAGGTAACGTTTCGTCCGAACCATCTAAACAGTGATTTAATCCGTCGCAAATTAAATCCTTCGATATGCAGTGGTCCTTGTAAGCGCATCGGAAATCGAAACACGTTTGCTCAGCTGTAAAATATGAACGAAATTCGCTTACAAATGGAAAACTAAAAGGAAACTTTTGCAACTACTTATTTGCATAGCAGCTCGAATTTAGATTAGTTCTGCTGGTCACTTTGGCGTGTGCATTTATTAATCGGACAGACGGGCGAATATCACAATAGCCCGTACATAAATTACAGATTCATTTAGTATTCTCATTTCTCACATTACTCGCTATGTTCGCGTGTTTCAAGCACATAGCTTGGAATGTGTCGACTTCTCATCACATTACAAATGAGTAAACGATGTAAATGAATTAAAAATACAGAAAATATGTGTGTTTCAATCTTCAGTCTGATGGCGGAGGAGCTGTGCAATAAAACAACCTTTGGTTACGATTCAATTGAGGAGGCGAGAGAGAAGAAAATTGTAAAAACTATTCGTTTTTGATGCAATAAATTTGCACTCGAGATGCGTGCAGTATGTAACCCGTCAAAAAATCATATTTTTGTAGCAATTTGAAAAGAAGAGGAAAGTTTTTCACCTTGTTGAGTCGAAAAAACCTTCGACTGCTCTACTAGTAATTGGTGAAATTCAGCTCATGGGAGGGAAGCTCTTCAATTTTTTCTTCTTTTATAATCTTTCGTAATCGCTCAAATTCGGTCAATCGACTCAATTTAGCGGCGAATTGGATTTATATGAATTACGATGATCGTGGGTCAAAATTCAGTTATGCCCCAATTTATGGGAGGGGGTGTTGAGGGGTCAAAAACGCAAAAATTATTCTTTTTCGAGCCAATTAATAGAGGATCTAAAATTGTATAACATATTCAAAAATCAACCTCCTAGGTTAATTAGGAGGGGAGGTATCAGGAGGTTTCCATTTTTTGATCTTGAAAAACTGCTGTTCCTCCCACATCTCCCCACCAAATTGATTTATGAAACTGAAATTTGGTATGTACGTTTAGTAATGTCCCTAGATGTGTCTTTTTGGGGTCTCAACTTTTCAGTTACATTCCACCCCCATTGCTTTTTTTTTTTTTTGATTACAAACATTTTTAATATTTTCTGAGATTGCACTCACATTGATTTTTGAAAGCGGTGATTAACAATTCGAATCCGTTCAATTCGGTGCCCCATGAGTCCGTGACGTAACGTAGGGTGACATGATTGCTGCCGGTAAACATGACGCCAAATGCATCTGTGGTATTGCGACAAGTCAGATCTGCCTGTAAACAAAAATACACGCAAATATATAATTAATAATTTGAAAATTTGTTTTGTACTTATACGCTTATGGGTACAAATGAAAAATTGAAATTTTTTGCTCACGTTTAAGAAAAAACGCCATCTCAATTTTTGAGTATGTTAATAAGCATAAAAAAAATGTATAATATTTGTGTTTTTCACAATGTTTGGGCGTGAAGTTCATAGAAAAACATCAAGTTTTGGTTTTTATCGCTGATTTTTGATACTTGAAAAAGTGGCAAGACTGATTTCTGAATTATTTTTAAAAATTGTTTCAACTGTTGTACAATTGGAAAAAAATTTGAATCTCTTACGATCGACTATGGTCGAGAAATCCACGTTTGAAATTTACCATTCTTAGGTAATCACGATTAAACGAGATTATGAACGATTTCTGCAGTGCATACAACTATCGCTGAGAGGGAAAAGGGTATATTTTTTAATCTATTCTTTTAATCTACTCGAAGCTATAAAATTTTCGCCCATCGTGATAATCACTCTACTCGACTGATAGTATGCAAGTTAATATAATTGCCTACTCGGTTCGCCGTAAAAACACGTTGAGAATTACGAAGAGAACACGTGCACTAGGGTGGATCGATTTTTGCAAATTTTAGAAAATTGACATCGAGTAAGGTTCAGGCTCAGTAGTTTCCAAATGATTTCAAACTAATTTGGTAAAAATTTTAACTCGCAAAGTTCAAATTTACTCTTCCAATCAAAAGTTCAAAGCTAAAAAAAATACTAAAAATTGAGAAAAATCGAGAAAAAAATTTTATTAAAAATAAATTTAATACTGTTATTTTTACTCAAAATAATCATCAGTGATATTTTACATCGTTGCTCTTTTTTTTAGGTATGTCAGACAATAAACGTTATTTTTTACGCTTTTTGAAATACGTACAAAATTCGATTTTGATCAGATTTCAAATGAAATAGATCTGGTATAGTCTTCTAATGCATTGAAATCATTTTTTTCACTTCTACCCATTTTTTTTTTTTTTTTTCGTATAATATAACATGAAGGGAAACAATGTATTTCTCATAAAATGAAGATATCTAAAAACCACAGGAAAGAGGAAAGAGGGAAAAATCGCTGGGTATTATTCAGATGAGTTATAAAATAACTGTATTACAGTTATTTCTTTTGAAATTTTTTCAAATTATTACAAAAGCAGTGAAAATTGGTATTTTTTGCCACTCCCCCTCGCCCCTCCCCAAGAGAGTAAATATGAAAATTCATCATTGCTGATTTTTTTTTTTAACAAAAGTAACAGTATCAACTTCATTTTTTATGACATTTTTTCAAACTTTTTCTTTACATTTTTTTGGTATTTTTTCAGCTATGAGGTTTCGCTGATAAGGGTAAGTTTGAACTTGAAAGGCTGAAATTTTTACCACGTTAGTGTGAAGTCATTTGGCAACTATTAAACACTACCCGTTTCCAATTTTCCAAAATTTGCAAAAATCAGTCCACCCTAACGTGTACTTAAAGTATATTGAGAAAAAAATTCCAAATTAGTTTGATATTTTTTGTAGAAAGAAGGGGATCGAGATCAGTCAAGTATTTTTAGTTTTCAAATAGCACTTTAAAAAATTTCAAAAGGTGGTGCAATAGTACGAGTCATGATTTTCATCCTTTGAAATTCGTTAAGATATCGCAATGAGTGGAACAAATCTCTCAAATGCAAAATTTTACAAAAACCAAGCTAAGAGAGCAATGCATTTCGATACATTTTTTTAGCCTGATATTCTATGTCATTTTATCAATGAAAACTAAGCTATTACAGTCTATTGACCAACGGCGGATGAGGAAGGGAATATCAACAAATTCCGTTTTGGGATCCTAAAAGACGATTAAGACAATATTTTGCCATTTCAGATATTTATTTTTACTTTTATTCTCCCCCCCCCCCAACGTTAAAATCATTTACTCTGTTCAATACCGACAAAAATCGCTCCCATTCGATCAATTAGCTCAGTTTAGCGGACGGATTATATATACCTGAGTGAGGATAAATTTGGGTCAAAATTCAGCTTTGCTCTGCCGGCGGGGGGGGGGTGCTGAGGGGTCAAAAATACAAAAATTGTCCCTTTTTAAACTAACTGAAAGAGAATCAAATGTTGTATAGTATATCCAAAAATCGATCTCATAAATCAAAAAAATTGACCCTTTTAAACCTAATTGATAGAGAATCAAATTTTGTACAGCATATCCAAAAATCAAACTCCTCAGTTAATTAGTTGGGGAGATATGGGACTTTTTCCTCTTTTTGAAGCTGAAAAAGGGCTGTTCTATCCCCTATCTCCCCACCAAATTGAGCAAAGAAAATGAAATTTGGTATGTACATTTAGTAGGGATTCTGAATGTGCCTTTTGAGGTCTCAAATTTTTAGCTCCATTACACCTCTTCACACCACCAAAAAAGTGGGTTTTTGATCGCTTTTTCTTATTTTTGGAGTTTTTTGAGTTTGTTTATCCCATAACTTCCCTCCAAATTGAGCTAGGAACTTGAAATTAGGCATGTACTTTTAGTAAGGGCTTTAAATGTGCATTTTGGGGTCTCAACTTTTCAGCCCCGTTTCATCTCTTCACCCCCCCCCACCAATAGTTTGTGATGGCTTTTTCTTATTTTTGGAGTTTTTTGAATTTTTTCCTCACATAACTCCCCTTCAAATTGAGCTAGGAACTTGAAATTAGGTATATGCATTTAGTAAGGGCTCTAAATGTGCATTTTGGGGTCTCAACTTTTCAGCCCCATTTCACCTCTTCACCCCCCACCAAAGTAGTATGTGATCGCTTTTTCTTATTTTTGGAGTTTTTTGAATTTTTTTCTCACATAACTCCCCTTCAAATTGAGCTAGGAACTTGAAATTAGGTATATACATTTAGTAAGGGCTCTAAATATGCATTTTAGGGTCTCAACTTTTCAGCCCCATTTCACCTCTTCACCACCCTCCAGTTGTTTGTGATCGCTTTTTCTTATTTTTGGAGTTTTTTGAATTTTTTCCTCACATAACTCCCCTTCAAATTGAGCTAGGAACTTGAAATTAGGTATATGCATTTAGTAAGGGCTCTAAATGTGCATTTTGGGGTCTCAACTTTTCAGCCCCATTTCACCTCTTCACCCCCCACCAAAGTAGTATGTGATCGCTTTTTCTTATTTTTGGAGTTTTTTGAATTTTTTTCTCACATAACTCCCCTTCAAATTGAGCTAGGAACTTGAAATTAGGTATATACATTTAGTAAGGGCTCTAAATATGCATTTTAGGGTCTCAACTTTTCAGCCCCATTTCACCTCTTCACCACCCTCCAGTTGTTTGTGATCGCTTTTTCTTATTTTTGGAGTTTTTTGAATTTTTTCCTCACATAACTCCCCTTCAAATTGAGCTAGGAACTTGAAATTAGGTATGTACATTTAGTAGGGACCCTAGATGTGCCTTTTGGGGGTTTCCGATTTCTTAGCTCCTTTGAACACTTCCTACCCGTAATGCTGAATAGAGCATCGCAAAGGGATACTTTTTTCATTTTATTTTTAAATCAATTTTCGGTGGTACGTTCAGAAATTCTAGATTGCACCGTTGAACTTACGTACTACGTTGTATGCAGGAATTAGGAACAGGTGTACAGAGAGTCTTTCCTGATATCAATGTAGGTGGTATGGACACGCAAGAGAAGTAGCGTTACCCACAAGAAGCAGGAGTTAATGTACGACTAGGCGAGAAGGTGGCGTTCATTTTCTCATGAAATATGGTAGAACATTTGCGTATAATGGATTCTCATTTGAGTCGGTGACCTCTCTCTGCGTTGTATGCCTTTCCCCCCGGTCACTCTGTCTGTCTTTTTCTCACTCGTATACGTTCTTTCGGAGGGCAAAACGTTACGTTTATAGATACTGTATGGTATCTACCTTAAACAGTTCATCTTTTGCAATGAAATGACAAATTAAAGCTTGCGAATCGTTTTACGGTTCAGGTGTTGGCCGACAAAGAAGTAAAGAAGTGAGTAGCGCGGTGCTGAAAGTTGCGCGTAGCATATTACGTATATACGTATATACTGTACCAACGTTTCGTTGGTAGGTAGGTAGGTAGGTAGGTAGTAGGTACTAGGTAGATAGGTAGGTATGCTTGGTAGGCATAGACGACAAAGACGGCGACGTAACGTAACGCTTGCTACAATTTAGAAACCCTTTATTTTATAGTTCGAGAGAAGTATGGTGTATGGTACGTAACTGCGACTAGATATGTACCTCTACCTACCACGTATACGTCTACGTATATCGATAGCGTATATAGGTAGGTAGTAGTATATCTGTATGTAGGTTAGGTAGGTAGGTAGGTAGGTAGGTAGTATAGTGATTTCAATCCCGACGTTATTTCTTAAAACGTTCTCCGCTGTTGCGAAAACATTTATCAAAAAACAAAACGCTCGCTCGCTCGCTGGCTGGCTGGCTGTTCTTGTGTATCCCCTCGCCTCGTGAGGCTGGAGAGAGTTAATGCGTACGAAATCTTCTTACCGTCAAGGGGTCTGAAAAATAAGGTAATTTTTACGCGAGTACTGTCGCAGCGTAAGCATTCGCTAACGCACCCCAAAAGCAGCCCAGATTTTATACGTACAACACTGCTGCGGAATTTATTCGTTAAGCAGGTAGGGGTATCAGTACGACGACGAACCGTACTAAGGGTGAAATGACTCTTTTTCCTTCTCTATCCATCTCTCTTCTTTTTTTCTTTTTTTTTATACCCTTATTCGTGAAATCATTGTTTCGTTCAAGAAATAGGGCCACACGATGCCATAATATCTATACTCTACTAGGGGTACCTATGTAATGTGCAGCATTGCACCGAGCTGAAAAAGCTACCTTAAATATGGTATTATTTATGGTAGCGGTTGTGATTTGGAGCGCCTCGCTCGGGGCTACAAATTTATCGGTAATTTACGTGTGGGAAAAATTTTTCAGCGAAGGAAAAAAAAAGTAATAATAAATAAGCCAGCCAGCAGTAAAAAGAGAGAGAGAGAGAGAGAGTGAGAAAGCAGCTCTCTAATGACGACGAATTTTTCCTAACACCGACAAAGTCCACCTTGTCACGTCGAACGAGTAAATGACGGATATACTTGTTTGAATAACGCATTTTTCCCCCTTTATTTTTTCAACAAAAGAACTTTTGGAGTTGCGACGACAACGATGAGGTGTAAGCTACCAATATACGCGCGAAATACTCGGTCGGTTCGTCGTCGTAGCCGAAATATATGTAAATTTTTTACGCATCGAAAAAACTACTCCTCTACGTATAGCTATCTGCTACATAGCTTAGCTATCTCTATCTATCTCTCTAAAGCTGTTGAATACCTACATTTAAAGTAAAATATTACTCGCACGTTGTACGCGTATCATTTGTGATGAAGCGTAATCGCGAAGAGAGCAGCGGAATAATGCTTTTTCAGTTTTGCGATTATTTACGAGGAATTTTAAAGGATAAAAGAAGAAATATGAGAATGCCATTATGAGCGAGTGTTTCCCTTCGCTGCTGTTCGTGTCTCTTTTTGCTTTTACGATGATGTTATTCTCAGCTAGTTTCAATGGTGATGGTGATGGCAATTTTTGTGTTTTGGCGAACGATCGCTTCCAACTGTAGTGTTAACAAATCTAGTGTATTATTTTATTTTATTTTTTTTTTTTATCAAGCCTTCGTTTACGAGAATGTCTTAAAATGATGGATTTTTTTTTATCGTATCTTGCTTCTGTGTATGTGTTTGTAGGTACGTCTACGTATAGTGCAGTTTCGAGTTTTTTTTATTTTATTTTTTATTTTTTTATTTCATTGCAAAATGGAGATTGTAAACGGATAGATGGTCATGAGTAAGCAGGGCTGACTGAGAGAAGTTTTGGTCCTCGAGTTAAATCGATTTTCGAGGCAATATACCAAAAATAAGACTCTTCAGACTTTACTTGAATTGTATTCTTTTTGCGAAATTCATGGTAGCCTTTTGAAAATCACGTAAATGTTCATAAAAAATCGAGCAGATTTTGAAAGCAAAAGAGTATCGTTTTGTTGTAACATTTTTTGATGTTGCTGTAAAATGACATTTTAAGCCATTGTGGAACAATTTTTTACTTTTTTAAAATTATAAGATTTTTTTTTCTTCGTTAATTCACATCCAAATTACCCCCAATTTTAACCGTTTTTCATACTTAATTTTTTCATATTTTTCACATCCCCGGATTTTTAGCCTGATTTTTTATGCCAGATTGTGAAAAAAAAAGCGAGGCTATTACGGTCTATCGACCTGAGGTGGATGACGGGGAAAGGAAATTTCAACAGAATGTGTTTTCGGCTCGTACAATACCATTGCGACCATTTTTGGCTGTGTGAGAAATTTATTTTTATTTCTTTATTTTTATTCGCCCCTTTTCAAAACTAAAAAATCATTTACTCAGATCGATATCGACCGAAATCGATCAAATTTGTGGAATAGGCTTTGATTAGTCGGCCATTCGATATTCTGGAGTCCAAATTTTCGGGGAGGAGGTGCTGAGAGGCCAAAATTGCAAAATTTGTTACTTTTTGAACAAATCTATAGACAATTTAAAGTTGTATAACATATCCCAAAACCAGCCTCCTACGTTAATTCGAAAGAGAGATATGAGGATTTCTCCCTTTTTAACCTGAAAAAGGCAGTTTCTCTCGTTATTTCCCCACAAATTGAGTTGGTAGGAAGTTGGAATCTGGTATGTAAACGTAGTAGAGGCCATAAATGTGCTTTTTTGGAGTCTCGACTTTTTGAATGCATTGCATCCCCTTAGAGCCTCGCAAATATAATTTTTTAGTCGGTTTTTCTTATTTTTTGAGTTCGTTCTTCGCACAATTCCCCTCCAAATTGAGCTAGGAAATTGAAATTTGGTATGTAGAATTACTAAGAGGTGCTAGATGCGTTTTTTTTTTTTTTTTTGGCGGTTTCGACTTTTC
>FIZR01029065.1:21487-31987 GCA_900060175.1 Ferrisia virgata
CCCCCCCCCATCGAGTTGACCAGTAGAAATTTGGTGTTTAAGTTTAATATAGATCCTAGATGTGCCTTTTGGTGGTATCGACTTATTTAGTTCCATCGACGCATACCCCCTTCCCCCTTACCCGGAAAAATTTAGGTTTTCCCAAATTTGGGAAAAGGAATGCTTAGGGCCTAAAATGGCAAAAATTGGTTTTTAAACGAAATGATAAGACATTGAGAAGTTGAAAAACATATCCAAAAATTAGCCTCGCTGGTCAATGAGAAGGATAAATATGACGGGTTTTCCTCTTCTACGCCTTGAAAAATGACTGTCCCTCGCATATCCCAGCTGACCCCAATTTGGCGTGGGCAATTTTCCTATCTACTTAACTGGATAGAAATCAGTCTTGAAAAACAACGATGCTTTTGGTAAAGTTAATCACTCGTTTTTACTACTATAAGATGACACTCGGAGCGCTAGCGGAACAAGTTACAACAAACATTGAATCAAGACTATTTTTAGCCTGATTTTCTGCGTTATATTGTCAATGAAAACTAGGCTATTATAGTCTATCGACCAACGGCAGATATGAGGGGGGGGGTGTACAAAAAAACCGTTTTGAGGTCCTGGAAGACCATTAAGACAATTTTCAGCTCTGACAGCTATTTACTTTAATTTTTACTTCATTTTTTTTCTCTCGAACGTTAAAATTATTTACTCCGTTCGATACTGACCAAAATCGCTCCAATTTGGTGGCAGATTAGATGTATTTGAGTCAAAATTCAATTTTGCTCCATTTTGGGGGAGGGGGTGCTGAGTGATCAAAAACGTAAAAATTGTCCCTTCTCGAGCCAATTGATAGAGAACCCAAAGTTGTATAACATATTCAAAAATGAATCTCGCAAGTCAATTAGGAGGGCAGATATGGGTGTTTCTCCCCTTTTTTGACCCTGAAAACCGGCTATTTCCCCTCTATCGCCCCACCAAATTGAGTGAGTGAGTTGAAATTTGATATGTGCATTTAGTTGGGGCCCTAGATGTGTCGTTTTTGAGGTGTCAACTTTTGGCCCGATTTCACCCCTTCACAGCGCCAAATATGTGGTTTTTGGTATTTTTTTCTTATTTTTTAAGTTTTGTCCTCGTATAACTCCCCTCCAAATTGGGCTAGGAAGTTCAAATTGGTTCTAACTTGTCTGTAGGGATCCTAGATGTGCTCTGTTTGGTGGGTTCTCGATTTTTCAGCTCCATTTCACCCTTCCTACTCGCAATGCTGATTAGGAAAAAAACATCGTTCGCGATGCTTTTTTTTATTTTTTTATTTTTTGTTTTAGTTGGACCCTAAATTACACACAGGTCCGTGTGGCAGAGAGGCAAAGTACAAAATTATCAAGATTCTGGAGTGGCCTGTCAGAATATATATATAATTTTACCTAATGACTGCGAATCGGGTACTGATTTGACTTTATTCCCCATATGGACCCCAAAGGAGGGTAGGCCAAAATCTAAATTTGACAGTATTTTAGAATGAGATGTCGAAGGATTGACTATGCACTTTATAGGGATCGTAGAAAAGGTAAGGGCAAAATGTAAAATTGGTCGTGGATTTGTTTGCTGCATTTTTTTTTTTTTTCAAAAACAAGAAACAAATCCTTTCGAGTCTACATCTCTGCATAAAATCATTTTCAATTCAAACTTAGTAAGTAGAAGTATTGCGAACGATGGTTAAATTTTTCCTCTTACCGTTCAGTACACGTTGGTCTATTAAATTTCGCGTAAAGACTGACACCTCCCTCCCTCTTCCTCCTATCTAAAAATTTGTCTATATTTTTCGAAATATCAAATATAAAATTCGATTTTCAATTAGTTACCATCGTTTTTCATTCTCTAGCGATTTAATCGTCCGGTATCTTTGCAAAATATATACATTTTTTTATTCGTTTCTTTCCTTTGAAGGTTTAATTTGCGAGAATTTAATTCTATCAGATTATTTTTTAATTCTTTCAATGATAGCAAAATATGTACTTTGACTACTTTCTATTCAATTTGATCCAATAGTTGCATGTTTTATTTCTTTGTTTGCAGTAATGATATTGAATGTGAAATTCAAAAGAAAAACATCAAACCAGGTAAGAATTAGATTCGTTAATACCATCGACGAATTGAATTCTGTTTCATAATCGACGGTATTATTTTTAAGAGGCCCCCCCCCCCTCCTTCTCCTAAAATAAGTAGAGAAATTTATAAACTCCTTTGGGAGTATTTTTCTTTCGATGGAAGATTTAAAAACATAGACGTTGTACCCATTTCGTAATTCTAATCCGTTACGAATACGACTTACTTTATAAGGTCCTACAGCATTGGCCACGTCGTATATGTACAAATGGTCATTACAATCCATCTTGAGGCGATCGAACCGCAACATGAATCTTTGCAAAACTGTCAACGTTTGAAATGTGACCACGCAGTCTAAATTACGTTCATTTTTCGACGTAAGCACCGCACCGTCGATCTGCTGGTATATTCCTTGCATAAATTGATTTTTGCATAATCCTCTCATATCAACTGAAAACATAAACCAGAAAGAGAGATAGGCTTAGTGAAAAATAATAATAAAAAAAAAAAAGAAGAATTGTACCAGTATAACGATGGTAGATTAGAGAGAACAACGCCACGTAACGCTGCAATAGTTCGAGATTACCATTAATACAGACACAAGCGCATACGTTTACGTAAAATGTACGTTATGTATACGTAGTACTACGTATTACGCTATTTTCGTACGTGTACTGTGTAGAAATAATAATACAAAAAAAAAAAAAACAAAAAAACAACAAGACAAAAAGAGAGATAAAAGTATTTCTCAGTTAGTTCAGCGATACGCCTAGTAATCTGGGAAAGGCTATGGTGGTGGAAAATGTTTTTGTATTATAATTTGCTCGGGGTTAACGACCACTCTACCCGCTGCTTTTCTCTGGCAAACGAAAACACTCGTATATTACGACGAACGAGTAGCTAGGTACTAGCTTAGCTAGGTGTAGTAAGCGAAATGTGTAACATAGACGGATGCAAGGAGACGATAAGGAGGCAGAAAACAGAAAAGCACATGCTGGAAATGTCGTCATCGTCATCGTCGTCAGTGAGTAGCTGTGTAGTGGTGTGGTATATGTAAAAGAGATTCGCGTTACAGTAATTATATGTACAACAATTCACCCTCGTTAACTCTCTGTTCAGCTTTGGTGTTGGTGTTGGTGTTGGCGTATTTCTACTCCATTTCGATTACGGAACTGAAATAATTGTTTTAGGAAATTGCTGCGTTACCTCGAGTCGAGTCGACGAGACGATGGAGATGTTGGCGTTACGCCAGCGACGACGAGTTTACTCGTCGTCGCTGGCGTATTATCTACGTAGCAGTACGTATACTTTATATCTAGAGCCATTTCACATAATTTAATTTACTTTTTATCTGTTACATTGGCTGAAATTCGCGATAAACTCGCTGTAATATATTTTCAAAAGTTTTTACAAAGTTCAAACAACTTTCGACCGTCAAATTTGTAAAGTTTTTGGTTTTGGCGGTGCGGCACGCCGGCCGAAACGCAGCGCGGCAAGGTGTTGAAAAACAGTCGCATTCGACCGACTGCACCGAAACATACAGCGGCTGAGAGGAGGTCATCGGCGGCGGCGCACCATTTCCAGCATCTGGCTCGCATGATTTCTTTTTCTTTTTTCTTTCCCCCTACGTAAATGCGGAGAGAAAGAAAGAAAGACAGAGAGAGAGAGAGAGAGAGAGAGAGAGAGAGAGAGAGAGAGAAAACGAGGTTGAAAATAGGCAGTGAGGAGTTTCCGAGGAAATTGAAATGATATTTTTAACCGCTTTATTATTTTTCAACTTTTTTTTTTTTTTTTTCACTCTTCTTAAAGCTTATACTTCGTATCGCGATGGAATAAAAAATGATCCGAAAGTTTTAAAAAAGCGGGTTTAGCGCCTACGAAATTGAATATAGGCAAGCTGAAGGTATATACTCGTATTAGTTATCTTTTCGTTCGACGTTTTCGTACGTATCAAGGCGAGCTTATAACGAAAAATTATCTATCAGTGTTACCTCTATCTGTATGAGATTGTAAGGTACCTACTTTTGCAAAATTTTGCTCGGCTGTTTTGTGAAAATGATACGTAACGTAATCAATTAAAATCCCCGACTCGAGAAAGAACGCGGGCGATATTTTAGTTTCGTTTATTTGCTGCAGATTTGTTTAATATTTATGTGTCTCTTCAAGTTGTTTTATTTTATAAATATTGCCTATTTTGTAACGTTTAGGGCGTAGTGCTTGATCCTTAATTAACATTTTTTCAGAAACATCGTCAAAAACAAATTGTAGCTTTAAAATTTATTACGTATATTTTTAACCTGCAGGTGATAAAAATTATAAAATTCGTGAATTTTTTCCAAAATTTTACCACCAAATTGAAAAAAATATTTCGGTGAACTTTCGTTAGTATTTTTCATAATGTTCGTGCTAGTTTCGCTCGGCATATCAACCTAAATTTGTCTACTTGTATTGAAAATCCGAGATTATAATTTATTTCAACCCATTATACAGGGTGTTCCATCTGCATAATACCACCTCCATAGAGCAGGTAATGCAACTTGAAAGTTCATGTTAAATGTTTTGCATATTGCAGTTATTGCAGGGACTGAGTTGTGAGGTTTTAAAATTTCGTTTTTTCGAAAAATTTAAGCCTAATGATTTCGATAAATTTGCTGGTCTGAATTTAAAAAAAAAAGCATCGCAAAGCGATCGGTTTTTCAGCTTAGTTTTTGTAACATATTACAATCGTGAGAACTGAAAAAAAGCATCCCTTTGCGATGGAAGTCGAGACCCCCAAAACGCACATTTAGGGTCCCAGTTAGGAGGGGAGAGGGGAGTTATGTGAGAAATAAACTCAAAAAATGAAAAACAACCAAAAAACCACATATCTGGGACTGTGAAGGGATGACAGTGGCTGAAAAATCGAGACCCCAAAAGTCACATCTAGAGCCCAGACTAAATATATATACCCAATTTCAAAGTCCTAGCCTAATTTTGAGAGGAGCTATCCAAAAATGGGAAAAACCTATCAAAAAAACCTCATATTTAGGAATGTAAGGGTGTGTAATGGGGCTGAAAAGTCGAGAACTCCAAGTTGCACATGCAGGGTCGCTACTACATGTACATACCTAATTTCAGCTCCATAGCTCTATTTTAAGGGGAGTTATGCGATAAAGAAACTGAAATAACCCAAAAAATTAGAAAACCTGACCAAAAAACTATATTTTTGTGGAGGTGCAAAGTCAGCACCCCTAAAAGGCACATTTAAGGTACCAACTGAATGTACATATCAAATTTTCAACTCCCTAGCTCATTTTGGTGGTGAGATAGGGAAGGAACGACCCTTTTCAAGACCAGAAAAGGGGAAACCCTCATATCTCCCCTCCTAATTGACGTAGGAGGTTGATTTTTGTATATATTATACAACATTTGATTGCCTATCAGTCAGCTTAATGAGAGGCAATTTTTGTGTTTTTGACCCCTCAGCACCCCCTCCTGCAAAATGGGAGAAAACTTAATTTCGACCCAAATTTATCTTCACTTATATGTATCTAATTCTCCATCAAACTTAGCCGATTGACCGAATCGATGTGATTTTTTGTGAAAAAATCAACGACGCAGAGAAATTTTGAAAAAAAAAAATGTTTGAAATTTTCGCTAGTCTTGGAATTGAAATTCTTCAAGAGACTAGTTAGGTGCTGATGAAACATTCATCTCCTTGCGGGGAGGGGGAGCGGAACAGTAAAAATTGCACTTTCGAGGGTATTTCTCCGTTAATTTTTTTCTCCGTGAATTTTTGACCGTTTTTCTGAAACTTGGAACGAGAGTGGAATTACCTAAGGGGAGTGTTATTGATTTTTTTAAAAGATTTTTAGGATCTTAAGTATGATCTAGAAATGTTCTTTGAAAACTTTGAGAGAGTTTGTAAGCTCCCATTTTAGAGCTGGAAACTCGAAAACATTTTGTTGAGGGGAGTGTTTTGCACCTTGCATGGCTATGAGGTGGTGCAATGAGGCTGAAAAGTCGAGCCCCCCCCCCCCCACAGCACATCTAGAACCACTACTAAATGTACATATCTAATTTCAAATTCCTAGTTCAATTGGAAGGTAGTTATGGGAAAAACAAATTCAAAATTTGAGAAAAAACGACCAAAAAATCACCTTTTTGGTGCTATGAAGAGGTGAAGTAAGGCTGAAAAGTCGAGACCCCCTGGCACATTTGGTACCCCCACTAAATGCACATATTTAATTCCAACTTTCCAGCTCAATTTGGAGGGGAGTAATGCCAAGAATAAACTCAAAAAATTAAAAAATTCACCAAAAAGCCACATATTTAGGACTATGAGGGGCTGCAATGGGGCTGAAAAGTCGAGACCCTCAAAAGGCACATCTAGGACCCCTAATAAGTGTACATACCTAATTTCAAGTTCCTAGTTCAATTTGAAAGGGAGTTATGTGAGGAACAAACTCAAAAAACTTCAAAAATGTGAAAAAGCGATAAAAAAACCACTTTTTTGAAGGGTGTGAGGGGGTGTAATGAAGCTAAAAAAAAGTTGGCACCCCCACAAAGCACATTTAGGACCCCAACTGAATGTACATACCAAATTTCAACTTACTATCTCATTTTTGTGGGGGCAGCCCTTTTTCAGCGTCAAAAAGGAGGGAAACCCCCTACATCTCCCCTCCTAATTGACTTGGTAGATTGATTTTTAGATATGCTATACAGCGTTTGATTTTCTATCGATTAGCTTAAGAAGGGGCAGTTTTCATTTTTTGAACCCTCAGCACTCCCTTCCCCAAAATGGGGCAAAACTGAATTTTGACTAAAATTTATATTTACTTGTATATATATCTAATTCTCTGCCAAACTGAGCCAATTGACCGAATTGGAGCGATTTTGGTCGGTATCGAACGGAGTAAATGATTTTAACGTTCGGGAAAAAATAAATAAGTAAATAAGTAAATAATAAAAATAAAAATCTGACATGGCTAAAAATCGTCTTAACGATCTTCTAGGACCGCAAAACGGATTTTTTTGATATCTCTCATCCGCCGTTGGTCGATTGACTGTAGTAGCCTGGTTTTCAAATGTAGACAAAAATCACAAAAATTTCTGTTTCCTTACTCAATTTTTGTTAGCGTACCTCAGGTCGTTTAAAATTTTCAATATCTCCAAAAAATCCTTACAAAAATTTCTGAAATGGCTCCATTAGAAATTTAATCTTCATTTTGTCAAGACGTACATTGATTGAAAAAAAATCTCTTATATTTTTCAAAAAATTGAAAAGAATTATTGCTAGCACTTAGGGCTACTGGTGAAAAAAAAATCAAGATAGAAGACAAACTTTTGTAGCATCGTTTTGAGGTGATTTAACAAAAACATTAGCGTTGCCATCGTCTGTTGATTTAAAAAAAAAAAAAAAGAAAGAAAAATTTTCATACCCGTTCAATAATTTGCAACACTATTCAAAATTCCAACTAAGCTTTTTCGGCAATAAAAAAAAAATCACGATAAATACATTTTTTGTTTTCGCAATTTTGAAAATTAATTCGTTTAAAATGGAGCATAGAGCTATACGAAGGAGAGAAAAAACCGTGTAAAATATTCATAAGGATAATGGAAGAATACATTACGTCGTGATAAAAGTTGCACTTTTTTTCCTCGTTTTAAAAAATGATTTACACGACACGGTCGTCATTTCGTGGTGAAAATTTTTCGTTTAAAAAAGATAACTATCCGAGGGAGAACATGCTACCGCGTGGCGAGGCTCAGATTTCGCACGAAGAAGGCAGAGCAGGGGCAAAATGTATGAATATTTGGTGGCGCGTAAAAAAAAAATGTATTCGTGTAATGTGCGATGAGAAAAGGCAATATTGGATATTGCGGGGAACGAGGTGGCGTCTCGAAAATACTAATTATTTTCGACGAACAGTCGACTAGCAAAGATAATTTTTTACGTTTTTGATAAATGATTCCTTTCGGCTGTTGGCGTTCTCTTTTAGTACATGACACATTTTGTTCTTTTATAAATGAAGTTAATATAACGTAAACGATGTCGGTATTTTTTTTTTCAAATTTCGCACGCTCGTTTTATTTTGTGTCTATACGTATATAAGTATCGTTTACCTGACAAGCGTTTAAGCATATTGATTAATAGGGAAAAAATGGGTTCCTTTTTTTCTGATTCGAATATTATAATTTAAAAAAAAATGTTGAACTACGCTTTCAATGTATTCTTCGTGCATAGGCTAATAGTGATAAGTAGAGATGGTGTTAGATGTCCTTTGAAAGATCACGAATATGTTGCTAGCAACCCACACCGAAGTACTGTTAATGGGTCGGCAGATATGTTGACTTGAAGGGGCCAATTCGTAAGCTGGAGTACGTGATAAACTTGATCAAATTCTATTCTTATGAATAAATTTCCCTATTGAGTTAAAACGTCTCCATACGAAATTTCAGTTCTTTAGGTCAGTTAAAGGTATTCTAGGACGAAGGTCAACAGGGTTCGCGATTTTATCGAAATTATCATATTTCCAGGTTGATGAACAAAAACGATCGAAATAGTCATTAAATCATAAAATTCTCATCATCTCCAAAATTTGTGTTTATTTTATTTTTTCCTACCAAGGCTAAAATCATTTTTTTTGACTCAATAGTGACCAAAATCACTCAAATTCGGGCAAACGGCGTGTATCTGTAGGAGATTAGATATATTTGAGCGGAAATGAAGTTGGATGAAATTCAGTCATATTCAAGTATGGGGCAGGGATTAGTGACGAGTTAAAAATCGCAAATATTGTTGGTTTTTAGGCCAATCGATGAAAAATGAAAATTGGTGCAGCATATCCAAAAATCAGCCTCTTACGTTAATTAGGAAGGAGGATAAGGGCGACTTTCCCCTCCTCTACCTTGAAATCCTTCAAATTAAGGTAGAGAGTTGAAATTTTACATGTACATTTATTACAGGTCCTAGATGTGTCTTTTCGGGGGGTTGCCTTTCTAGCCCTATCGCACTCACTCATAGCATCAAAAATGTAATTTTTAAATCGTTTTTTCATATTTTTTGAGTTCTGTCCTTACTTACTTCCCCTCCTCCCCCACTCCTCATACACACATTGAGCTAAGAACTTGAAATTTGGTATGTAGATTTAGTAGGGATGTTCGGACGAAATTCCTTATAAGGCTCTCAAAACCCTCCACCGCACCCACCAGTGGTGTTGGAGACCTTATTCAACTACTGCATACAAACAGAGCCTTTTCCAACTCCATGGAGGTTTAGAAAAGCAGTGATGATTCCTAAACCAGAGAAAGATTCACTTTATGCCGAAGGATACGACCCAATCACCCTCCTTCCAACTACCAGTGAAGTGTTCGAGCAAGTTATAGTCACTCAACTACACACTTACATGGATGAAAATTCTCCTCTACATAATCACTAATATGGCTTTCACCGCAACCACAGTTGTAAAGAAGTAGTTAATGCAGCAGGGAACAAGATTCACAGGTTTCTGAAATACTACAAACTAGTAGCAATCATCTCACTTGACATCAAAGGAGCTTTTGATAATGCTAGATGGTGTGATATCTTGAAACAACTCCACAAAAGAAAAACGCCTCATTATTTCCTTCCCTTAATTCGGAGCTCCTTCTCCAAAAGAAGAATCACCTTTAATGGTGTAGAAAAATCACTTTCTTGTGGCTGTCTACAGGGATCAGTACTTATACCTGACATGTAGAATGTTGCATTTGATGATAAACTTCAAGTTTTAGACAATACATGGACATGGGCTTTCTCACAATGCTACGCAGATGATAAATTGCTGCTTATTGCACCTGATTGTCCAGATCAGCTTTGGACACGCATACAAACAGCTATACAAGCAGTAATTTCATTCTTGAAGAAAAGACTTCTGCAACTCAACATTCAAAAGACCAATATTATTGTTGAGGACAAACGCATCAAAAATCAGAAGTGCCAAGATGAAATAACATTATTCACCATCAATGGTGTTGAAATCAACAGATGTACCAACCTGAGATACCTTGGAGTGATTCTTGATTACTCTCTATCTTGGGACACTCACATCAAATACATTGTTGAAAAATGCCAGAAATATATATTCCTGCTCTTACAACAATCTGTCACAACATATTTGGATATTCAAACACAATTCTACGAATAATGTATCTGGGCACAATTGGTTCTCTGCTACACTACTGCCGTAGCCTATTCTATCATCGACTATCCACTACACTCAACCAAAAAATCATTTATCGTCTTGAAAGAACAATAGCCATTAACACTGACAGACTCTATCAAACAACGGATCACATGACAGCTAAGATTATATGTGGATACATAACATTCGACCTCCTTCTTACTGAAATTGGTGTACTTTGGCATCTTCGACGACATGGCTCAGTTTC
>FIZR01029067.1:0-12588 GCA_900060175.1 Ferrisia virgata
AAAAAACGAAACAATTAACAGATGAGAGTTGATTTGGAAAAAAAAAAAAAAGAAGAAGAAGAAGAAGAAGAAGGAAAAAAAGGAAAAAGGGAAAAAAGGAAAAAAGAGCGATAGAGGGGGAGGAGGAGGAGTAGGAGGAGGAGGAGGAGGAGGAAAAAAGTTTCCTAAGAAGTTGCAGCTTAGGAGATAGCGCGTCCCGGGGATGTCCCTGTCCCTCGCTCTGTACAAACAGCCGCCCCGCGCACCGCCGACGTCGCCAGGTTATCGCCGCCGCGCCGTACCCGACAACGACTTGTTAAACAAAGAGACGCAGAAAAAAAGAGTGAAAAAAAAAGCGAATCGATAAAAAAATTCCTGCGCGTTTTTTTTTTTTTAAATATAAGCTAAATGGCGGTAGTTCATTTTACTTTTCCCCTTAATTATACACCCTCGACGCTAGAATGTTCTTGTACGAGTACACTTCTCTTTAGCCCGCTCCACCGTGCTACGGCCGCCGCCGCCGCCGCCGCCACCATCGTCATCGTCATCGCCATCGCCATCGCCACTGCACTCTATATCCACAATCTACTCCGAACACCGCAACGCACCGCACCGCAGCGCAGCGCAGCCCACCGTGTCGCGTGTAGCGTCGCGCGCGGCGAGCGACGCTAGGTGTAGGTTTGCCGGTTGCTCGTCATTATGCATGTTAGCGTGTTTGGTCGTCGTCGTCGTCGTCGTCGTCGTCGTATTCGAGAGAGGACAACGGTCGACGCGACGCGACGCGACGCGACTCGATTCGACTCCAACTCGCGTATAAATATTAAATACTTACAAACACGTACAGTATCTGCTACCTACGTACACGTAGGCCTAATCGTTTACGCAAAGTACAAATACGTATATACCTACGTACTCGTAGGTATATACGTGTATAGTGTGTACTCGTACGAACGTATTTAGGTACGCAGTTTGTCGTTAGTCGCTTTCGGCCACGGCGATCAGTAGCTAAGCGTATTATACTCGTACGTACAAGTGGTACACCGTACACCGTACACCGTACACCGTACACCGTACACCTATTGCCCTGCGTATACGTAGAGTATACGTATGGTCGACGTGTTAGCCATCAAACGTGCATCATCGTATCGAGCACTACGCACACAGACACTAACGACAACGTCCAAGTAAATGCTACTTACGAGTAGTACCTCCGAGACCGAGTGTACCAGGCAGCAGGTCTTACGTGTATCTCTACAAAAGCAGCGCAGCGTCAAAACAGCGTATGTGTAGCTTTAGACAAGCTAGGTAGACCAGTGATATACGCGCGCATACTATTTCATGCCTAGTGCGGTCTAGTTCAGTCGTCTAGCCTGGCCTAGCCTAGCCTAGCCTAGCCTAGCGCAGTCTGGTCTGGTCTGGTCTGGTCTGTTCTAGTCCGCTCTGCTTTCGGATGCGAAAAATGACGAAAATTTCGAGCCATACAAAAAAGGTGTACATTAGGCCTATTGGTATACCACGCGAGAGTAAAATAAAAATACCCTCTCCCCGCCACCGCCGCCGCCGCCGCCGCCGCCGCCGTGCGGGTGCAATGCCGAAGTACCGCCTACGTGTCTACGGCTAACTATACGACTAGTGATGAAAAGAATCGTCGTTTCTACGCGTTTCGTTGAAAACTCGATCGCGTCGACGAGAACGAAAATCAAACTCACGCTAAAGGCAAGTTACCACCACCAAGGTCTTCGTCTATCACTCATTCTCTCTCTCTCTCTCTCTCTCTCGCTCTCTGTCACTCCACATATGCGCCTACTTGCGTTACCACTAACGTCGTTACCTATACCTATACCTATACCTATATATATAGGTATAGGTATAGGTATAGGTATAGGTACCAGTGATCGGTATACATATATGTACGTATAGTATACGTACGTAGCACGTGCATCGTGTCCATTGTCAAACCGACGACATTACGGCCTTCCATTCCACACGCTTAAATACTTGGTGGAAAAATTTTTTTCCAATTTTTTTTCACGTTGCGTTGTACAAGACACGCGAAAATTTAGTTTCAAAAAATATCTACCGACTGTCACCGATATACACGTTCCGAGTATCCTTTTCAAATCTGCAATTATTTCCACCACCGCCTCCTCCTCCTCCACCGACGCCATACGCGCCGTCCGCCAGTAGTCGACGGCAGTCTCAATCTGTTGTTCGCGATACGGAGAAGCGTTGAAATTTACTTCGAATTCCTCTTCGCAATACGTATTATTCGGAACGTTGGACAAGACGCGTTTTTGCGGCGAACCGATTAGGCAATTCTATTAGCTCGCGTACTACTCGTCGAGTCGAGACATGTTCGTAGCAGGCGAAGTGTTTTTTTTTTTGTCCATCTCCCAACAGGCAGTAAATACCGAACTACCTAGGCGAAAAATTAATATTCGGCAACAGATTCGTCAAACGTAGAGCTGTTCTCCAATTGTTCAATAATTTTCAATCTACTTGCGCTACTTTTTCACCAATCACCAATTTCGTGGCCCGCTCGCTATGCGCGTGTATCTGTATATACGTACATACAAATGAACAGCCCGTTGTCCCTTGCTGCCTTAACCAACGACGCAGTCTGTTTTTATCAACATATTTGACACGTATCTACGTATCTACGTATTTACACTTCGTAAACTCCTCATCTGGGAGCGGTTATTTCGAAGTAAGAAATTAAAAATCAACGTTCGGTAGTCCGGCACTTTGGCCAGTTTTTGAAATTGGAGGGACAGCAGTAAGGAGCAATACGATTAGCAACGTAAGAAAAACGTTTTCCATTCAACGTGACCCTCGCTCGCTCGCACTCTCTCTTTCTCTGTCTGTCTGTCTGTCTCTCTCTCTCTCTCTTCCCTCCAACCATCGAGCGACGTTTTTGGCGGGAAAAATAAACGAAAGTCGGGCCACTTCGTTAGCCCTACGATAGCGTCGAATTGGCGAGACAAAATTGTTCAGCTAGCAGACCGGATGCCCGTTTAGGTCTGCCGTACCATACGGTAGTGACGCGACGCGCTCGAAAGACAAAAATTTAGGCCACGGCTACGCGTACCGTAGCCCGCAGTTGGCATCAAAAACACACTGTAAACTCTCGGAGTAAATCTCTTTTCGAGGCTGGAAAAAGCGACCGGTTCGAAAATTTCGTTCGACCGGCCCTCACCGAGCACTTTTTTTCTTACATTTCCAAAAGTTCGCACGTCCAAAAACTGACCACGGTATTACATGGCGAGAGAATTTAACGCCACACTCTAGCCACGTCACTGTTGAGGAGAAAACTTACAGCCCCGATCCCGATACTCGTACCAATACGAGCAACGCAACCTACTTTACGTCTTACTACTACTACTACTACTACTATACAGCATTACCAGCATTACCAGCATTATATAGGTGGTAGTAGGTAGGCTAGGTAGGGTAGGTAGGCTATGTACTGAATATTGACGCAAATTTTACACGCGCCTACGTAAGTTCTCGATCGTATAGCTGCACTCATCATCAGCGGATACATATGTACTCTCGTAGTTGTGTATACAGGGGGATAGGAGGATAGGGGGATAGGCGTACCATAGTGAGTACGTAAGTAAGTACGCTGCGTACTATGATATGGTACCACGACGGACACACACAGCCAGTATGTCTATGTACTGCCGTACCGGTGGTAGTTCTACGTATGTACATATATATATATATATATATATATATTCCTAGCTTACATTTGGCGAAGGAAAAAACACCGCACCGCAAACGCCCAACTCCGCATTGCAATAGCAGAGTACGTGAAACGCGTTGCGCCAATTACGTGCATTACGTGCGTTACGTGCGTTACGCCTGATATCGGTGCTGCCATCGCACGTACCAGGCTGCAACTAGCCGGCCAAAATTAAACGCAGCACACACACACACACGTTGGCTCAAGTTTTTAACGCAGGATAGCGACCTAATCACCAACGTTTATCGCGATACACCTCGCGCCTCGCGCCTCGCCTCGCGTCCCCTCTCCCCTCACCTCACCACCCTCGTTCCGTATTACGCGATCACGTGTACCGAGTTGAATTTCGCTTTTTTTTTTCATCCTTTTTGTTTAAACCTGAAAATGACGAGGTTTTTCACTTCGGCCCTTCGATTCAATTTTACCAACTCGTAAAATTCGATTCGAGTTCGACAAAAATTATCGAGAAATTGTACGCGGCGTATTTCATACATAAATTGACGATTTGCGGTAAATTTTCACCATTACCGTCGCCTTATGCGATCACGATTTTCTGAAAAACTAGCGGAAAATTTTTTTCGAAACATCGCCTCTCCTACGAATGTAGGGCATTAATTCGAGACGACGAGTAAGTACGACAAGCAAGTATTTCATTTTCACCTTCGACCACTGACTTCTGAGGGGTGCCCGAATAGCGTTATTTTTTTGTTTTGCGTTTGTTTGTTTGTTTTGTTTCGTTTTGGTTTTTTCTACGCAGCATACGCGTACAATTGCGCTTAGCTACACATACCTAACTGTGCGTACGAGTAGTAACAGTGTATGCACTATGCACTATGCACTATGCACTATGCACTATGCAATGCGTACATTAAGGTGGGACTTGGCGTTTCGCGAGTTGAATATCCGATTCCAAGGAATAGTTTTTTTCACGCGCGAATATTAAATTTTTTTCTGTTTTTTTCCGTCGAAACGTTGAAAATGGAAAACAATTGAGCGGAATGCCAAGAACAACGCCTATACACGAATTTATCGAATCTCAATTAGATTTTTTACAGTTTGAAGAAATTTCAGCCATGTCGGCTCCGTTGAAAGTTTCTGCGCAACATTTTTCAAAAGCGAATGGACGTAATTCGATGAATTTTGGATATGTTGCGAAGCGCTTTTTTTTTTTTATCATTTGTCTCGTAATAAAAGTAGCATCATCCGGAAACACGCTTCATTTTGAGCAGTAATACTTTCACTAAGAAACGAACAATCCAAAAAAAACACTCTGCACAGCTGTCCGAGGGCACTGTTATTCGCAACGTATCGAAAATTCATCGACTTCCGTTCATTGGTTTTTGAAAAATGTTCTCACCTTGAGGCCGAGTAAAAGAAAAAAACGAAAACGAAAACGAAAACGAAAAAGAAAACGAAAAAGAAACATACTCGTACTTCGAGTGTTGACTGGAGTCACGTAGTTAATAGCCGTAAACTATGAACTCGAAATTTTGTCTCGTTTCTCGTTCGATGGTTGAAGAACCGGTGGAGCTACGTACGAGTTCCGTTGAAATTGAATAATTTTTCAACCGTGTAACCCCCAACCCTAAGGATGGGCCGTAATGCACGACCCCGTACGTTATCTCGATCGGAAACTAATTTTGTTCGTACTCTCACTCGCCCATCCCTCCACTCACTCACTCACCAACCAACTAATCAACTAATCAATCAATCAATCAATCAATCAATAAATCAATCAATCAATTAGCCAATCGAATCAGGAAATTGGGAAGTTGTTGCGAAAGGTAAAAATTGAGATTACGACTTTCTTTCAAAAGTTGAATTAGTCAGCTCGCAGAAGCGAATCGTAATTCAAATTACTTCCAAGTTTTGACGATGATCGTTGCACCCGTAATACGTACATGTTCGAACGAATAGGTATATTGTGTACCTATTGCTCGCCACCTAGGGCTACGCAGTTGATAATTTCAATCATCACCGATTCTAAAGGTTGGCTGCGCGGCGGCGACGCAAATTTTTCACCCTACTTCGTACGCAATTTGTTTTTCTGAGCTAGAAAATTCGTTGCACCCGTCGCGTCGAATGAGTCCAGCAGTGCCGTGCCGTGCCTCTACCTGCACCTGGTACCTGGTACCTGGTACCTACTACCTATTCTCGACGTGGTTTCGCTAAAATGTCGCAAATTTTGAACGCACGCGTAATAACTACGGTAGGTAGGTAGGTAGGTAGGTAGGTAGGTAAAAGTCGAGTCGAGTAGTTGAGCTGATTGACTTATTTGCGGTATCGGTGTCCCGTATCGGTGGTCGATGGGGATTACTGGCGGCTGGTTACGCGGGCATCGGCAATTAATACGCGAGTACACCACACACCACACACCACACACCACACACCTAGACCTACGAGTACGTGTTAATACGTACGTCGTGGACGCGATTTAGCAATAGTCGCCGCACCTAGCCCAGTCCGGTGATACGATTGTATTTAAAACGACGACGACGACGACGACGACGACGACGACGACGACGACGGTGGCGGCGCCTAATTGTATTCCAAGATAATAACGATGTGGCAGATTAGCTCGAAGGGGGTGCACCAGCAGCACGAGAAAAGAAGTGTTTAGTCGTCGTTTTTCGGCGTGCTCTTGATGAATGGCCAGACCGCTGCCGGCGCTGCCACCACAGCAGCAGCAGCAGTCTTACATTCGCAGTCGCACCCTTTTAAGACGCGTAATGAGAAGATGAGATCCGGACGACGATGCTCGTTCAGCTACACACTCGTATACGCCATCTCGCGTACACCACACCACACCACACCACACCACACCACACACACGCACACACACACGAACACTACCTACGCAACTCTACGACCAGAAAATAAGACTTTGAAAAACGAAACTACTAATACGCGTTTATACGTACTACGCGTGTAGTGTAGGCGCTATGTTGCGTATACGGCCAAAGCCGCCCATCTGTCTACACAGACGCACGCATACATATACTATATACGGATACATCCGAGAAAGCCACTTTGACAAATGAATCGAGCCGCTATCGAGCACAGTTTTTCTCGTACTTTCCATTCGTATTCGTGCTACTGGTATTTGCTAAGAGTAGCGCAACGACTTAGGCTACACCTCGCAACATCCCCATCTTTACACACACACACACACACACACACACACTCTTCCGCGTTCACAACGTACGAGCACATAACTACAGTATTTCGACTTGTCCAACAACTACCTACTACCTACCAACCTATCAACATACATACGTACGTACGTACGTACGTATGTAATCAGCGTAATTGTGCACATTATGCAAATACCTGCAGTACTGCGAATGTGCGTTGTGCGCCAGCTAGCGGGTAGTGAGGTACTAGGTGGATAGTAGGTATAGGTAGGCTGTACCGAGTACCTTAGCTAGACTAGACTTACTATAGGTATTGGGCGACGATTGACGTTCAAACCAAGCGTACGCTGCTGATTACTACACATATGTAGTAATCAGCAACTAGCTAGGTATGGGTGCAGTGAGTATATACTGTAGCTGCCTGGCTGCCTAGCTGCCTAGCTGCCTAGCTGCCTAGCTGCCTAGCTACCTACCTACATACGGCGCGCGGTATATATAACAATGTAAGTCCGAGTATCGTATTCGTTGTTCGTTCAGAATACGGTAACAATCTGAGAAACGTGTTTGCTTCGCTGTTACGCACGACCGATGCTCACAAACACGGTGTGAAATTAAAGAGACGATCGCGTCGTGTTCGGGTTCGCGTTTGCGCTAGCGTTTGCCCTTTTACCATCGCGTCGCTGTATCCCGTATCCCGTATCCCGTATCCCGATCTGCCTGTACGAAAATCGTGACAAGTCACAAGTATGTGGGGCTTCATCGTCATCGCGCCATGTCATCGCCTTAGCGTGATTACATTTTAAAATCAAACTCGCATCGCGTACTAGCAGCACGTAGTAGCATGTCTGCGTACCATTGCAAATACGTCGCGTAACGAAAAATTACAAAAATTTTTGATCGTTTGAGGGAACGCAGATTGCGGCCAATAAGTACACCAAGCGAACGAACCAAACCAAACCAAACCAAACCAAACCAAACCAAACCAAATCGAACCGAACCGAACTGAACCGTACAAAACCAAAAAGACAACAACAACAACATCAAAATAAAATAAAACTCTACATACGTAACGTAGGTCAGATCGGCGTGTAACTAATTAACTATCTAGCAGATATACGCAACAAGTGTACGTATTATAGGTGGGGTATAGGTACGTAGTACACACACACACACACACACACACACACACAGTGCACACGCTGAATAGTAGTAGCGTGTAAGGGGTAGTACGAGTGTAGTGTACGTATAGCAAGCAGTAGGTACTAGGTAGCCTACGTAGACGTGCCCCACCAGGCGTGTAACTGTCGAAAAATACGTTTTCAAATCGAAATTGCGACACACCGCTAAAATGTGCCGTAACACGCTGCCAAACCATCGCCGAAGTTTCAGTTGTGCGAGTTGGCGCGGCGCTGGCGTTGCGAGGCACCCGAAAGTTGAGCGAGCACGCGACTCCCGAGCGCGTGCCCACATTTCCCACCAACGCGGCTCCGGCGACACGCAGTGACGAGGCGTAATACTACGAGTACATACTCGTCGACGCTTAGCCCGGCCTCGTTACCAGCGCAGCGGCAAAAAATCTCACGTATTCCCGCGTTTTTTGCGTGAAAATTTTTTTCCACCATATTCAACGACAATGGTGAAATACTGTTCCTCTTCCCCTTGCAACGAGCACAGCGTACACGAGCGCCATTGCGTGCTCGACAGTCACGTCGCATCCTCAACTTTGAGTGGTGGTGGTGGTAGGTCCCACATATGTACGTAATTCGATTTCAGCAACCAACGTAAATCGTTTCATTCGGTGAAAATGATCAATGTTTTTGGGCACGCTGTCGAGCGATGGTTCGATCGATCGAGTCGCGATTAGCGGGGCAAGAGGCGGACGGGATGGTGGTGCGCGGCGGTTTAGTGCTACGTTCTTTATTGGCGAGCCGATCAAAGACGTACTCGTACTCGTACTCGTATACGTGTATCGTAGAATGTGCGACGCTACATAGATAAAAAGGTAGGTAGGTAGGTAGGTAGGTGGGTAGGTGGGTAGGTGGGTAGGTACATGAGGATAGGCGATAGCTCATGGCGTATACGCGTATACGCGTCTGGCTCTAATTAAGAATCCTCTCGTGTGCGTTGACGTTTGCAAATACCTTTACAACGAGTACCTACCCACCTACCTATCTAGAGCTATCTATCCACCTATGAAGAGATATATAAACACACACACACACACGTATCTAGGTATAGTAGATACGTGGCCGCTGTCTGGGTCGAGCAGTACCGCCACCTATACGACTATGATCGTCGCTATGCTGTACAAGATATGTCTATGTAGTGTGTACATCATATACAAGTAGCTACATAGTTGGTACCGAATGGCAGCGGCAGCGCAACAAGTTGTTGCAATGGCAGCAGCAATAACTAGCTATACATACACACGTACGTACGTACGTACGTACGTGTGTAGGTCGCTAGGTGTAGGTAGATGGTAGAGGGACCAGTGTACGACAGTATGTTGAAAAGCCGCATGTCTGAAATTATTGCCATCGTTTTTGGAATTCGTACAACGAGTAACAATGAAGTTGAGCATATATGACGAACGAACGAACGAACGAACGAACGAACGATTCGGTACAGGGTAAAAGATATCGGGTACCGGCTGTTTGTGTGCGCGTTAATGCGCCTTGGGCATCGTTGTAGTCGTAATCGTCGTCTTCGTCGGTCGCTTTCGGCATATGTCCATACTGGGACGCGGACACACGGCACTGGGGTCAGACAGACAGGTAGACAGGTAGACAGGTAGACAGGTAGACAGACCGAAACAACATAAACAGACGGGGACAGACGTATAAACGAACAAGTGCAGACAGATAGACAAACGAGCAAGAAAGAGTACATACTTATGTAATACAAATAAACACCTCGCGCACGTATTGTCATCAATCGTCGTATCATTTGCAGTTTGCACCGCACCGCACCACGCTACATTGCACAGTACGTAACTATATACGTGTATGCCTAATACCTGCGGTACGGTACGGTACGGGGGCGGGCGAGGTGACGATGTGGACTTTACGCCGCTCAATGTACAGGTACGCCAGCATGCTCTGGTCGTAACGTACACCTGTACGGTGTACGGTATACGGTATATCAGTCCTCGTCTAGCCATGTGCCTGCCATACCGTATAAGAACGGAGACGCTGTACACCACACCATCCACCATCCACCATCCACCATCCACCAACCATAGATCGGTATAGATCGATACTCGCTAATCAGTATAGAGAGCAGACTTACGGATTATGCAAAAACGCTCGTTCAACGTCTTTAATCTGGCGTATGCAGCTAGGGCTAGCCATGCTTCGCCGTATACTCTCGTACCTAAATAGGGGCTACAAACAGACTGAAAAACCAAGTTGTTAACATAGGTAGAGGTACCTCACTATCATACTATCAACAACTACCGACTACCTGGTACCTAGTACCTAGCTACCTACATATACGGATTATGTCTGTAGCGTCGACCGCCGACCGCCGACCGCCGACCGCCGACCGCCGACCGCCGACCACCGACCGGTCGACGAGTAAGCAAACCGTACTACGGTACACGGCGGTGCTATATTCTGAGCGGTCTAAAGGCGCCCAAAACGTGACTTATAGGTCATTCGACAAATTGCCGGCTAGCGAAGCGAGTATAACGCTATTTTAACTGAACTGCGAGTATGACTCGCGAATACGGGTACGCGCAAACCTTTTCACTGTATCCGCAGTATCACTCTATTCATCCGCACCTTAAATGAAGGCTCGCTCGCGAATGCGCCTTAAAGTACCTATACTTTTTTAGGGCACCGCGTAAACCACTCACCAATGCGATGCTTCGAGGGCACTATTCTTGTCAACATTTCGAATCGCTTCGAATTTCACTCGTTGTACGCTTACATTCGAAGTAATTACACGTATAAAAAAACAGACAAAAATAATCCGTATAAATCATTGGGCAAGAAAAATGCCTCGAAAAAAATGTACGAAAACTGTACGTATCTGCACCTAGCCACCTGGCCACCTAGTCACTTAGGCACCTACGTATGCGCAGACTTTGCAAAGTTCATCAAAATGTACATTTCGGCATTTTGAAAGGTTGCATGAGAAAAAGTGGGTGTATTGAAAATCAGAAGACAAGTGTGTATGTGCGTGCATACTTAGTTCTCGAGCGTGCATCGCGCGCGTTTTTTTTTTTATTTTTTTACTATTTTTTAATGGAAAAGGCGAGCTCTCGCAATCGCTTAATATTGTGTTTCACGAAAAAGGCGGCTCGAGTGACTAATGGTACATTTTTCACAGTCGTTTCGAGCTGAAACCGCCATCTCCGGTCGCTTTTTTACACTCGCCACAAATACTACATTTTGCTAGACACACGCCATCTTGGTCTAGGCGTTCGGGCGATCTGCACACGTACGTCAGGCGTTCGGCAAAGTACAACTGGAAGCAAACTCGAGTACAGTACAGTACAGTACAGTACAGGTAGGTAAAGGTACTCACTCGATGAGACATATTGGTACTACTACTACTACCACTACTTGTAATGTATGTCTAGATCTACTAGCTAGGTCTAGCGGCGGTACCTCAATGTGTCTACCTAGCAAAATAGGTAGTACTTTCCATAAACATATACGTAGGCTTCTACCTTACACATTGTCAGTCGATTATGGTCAGAAAATTACGCATATTGTAGACAGTAGGTAACCTACGTACTTTATTGTAGATGGTGCATCGAACGCGACGCTGTACACCTATGCTATTCTATGTTAAGCTAGGCTAGGCTACGTTATGTTCTATGCTACGCTATGCTATGCTATGCTGACGAGCAAACCGAATAAAGGAATAGTTGCCGCCTCGCGTACCCACAAAAATGGAGAGAAAATACAAGATCATCGTAGCCACCATGTTCGGGAATAAGAATAAAAAAATGACAGAAAAAATTGACGAAACGAAAAAGAAGATAAAAAAGAAAGAAAGAAAGAAAGAAAGAAAGAAAGAAAGAGACCGAAAAAAGAAAAAAATGTTTATACGTACAGACAGACTACGTAAGTAAAGATACAGTGTATCTGTTTCTGTACTACGAAGTAAAAAGAGGCCGCTGTGCGTGTTGCGGTGTATAGCAATATAGTGATATAGCCACAGCCACAGCCACATCCACATCCACATCCACATCTGTAGCTATACACCACGTTTACCATGTTCATTGGCAAAGAATAGCGCGCCTCGCATCGCATCGTATCGTATCGTATCGCATCGCATCGCATCGTATCGCATCGCACCGCACCGCATAGCATAGCATAGCGTAGCATAGCATAGCATTGTCTATTAATCGATGTGAGAATTCGGTATAAGATCAGAAGAGCTGAAGAGCGCGAGTCTTGTTTATGTTTAACTATCGGACAACAGCACAAATAACCGTGAAATAGAGTAACCTTCGGAAGAGATGACGTCACGACCTTCTGGAAGCACTGTGACAAATTATCAATGCCCGAAGAAAAAGGAAAAAGACACGGCATCGCGGCCGGCGCGGCGAAATAAGGGAATCTGTTATCGGCTATCGCGGCCATTGACGACGGTCACCGCGACGTATGCCGCAGCGGCAATACGTTACGCGTCAACTCTACCGATCGGCTGCTCACTGTGACCGCAAAAAAAAAAAAAAAAAAAAAAAAAAAAAAAAAAAAAAAAAAAAAAAAAAAA
>FIZR01029070.1:0-32590 GCA_900060175.1 Ferrisia virgata
CTTTTGAATCATTTTGTAATTTTCTACAAAATAACTTCTGCATTTTATCAATTTAAACTTGAAGATATTATGGCAACAACGCAGGGCGCCACACTGACCATTTTCATATATATATAAGGGCACCACTTAGACGCTTTTTACTATGGGCACCACACGGTAATCCTTATAACAAAATCATATACATGGGCACCACTATGACTTACAAAAACCAGGGCACCACAACGTACATGAACTATGTATATATATATATATATACTTACGACGAGTTCTTATGTGTGTGTACAAAAGTACCCGCGTACGTATAGGTCTATGTAGTTTAGCTGAGCAATAGGAAAAACACGAGCAGTAGGCGAGGTTAGCAGTTCACAATATGTAGGTAAGGTACTTGTATGTGTATACGTATAAAAGTATACACGTACATTGTGTACGTTACATGTGTATTGAAGCCTTAAAAAGAATAAATAAACAGCATATTGCAATTACGCGCGTTGCACCGGGTAATCGTTGGCTTACCTACGAGCTGCATTCCATATTGCTCGGTTTGAAAATTATACGTACTAGGTACTTTCGTATGTAGCGTAGCGTCGGTATATGTTGGTACTAGGTAGGAAAAAGGGAGAGAATGGCGGGGATCGGGGGTGGGAGGGGGGTGGGTGGTTGGTATGCGGTGGTGTAACGGACGTGGACGCTTTGAAAGATAGATTTTCGTGTTTCCAAGTACCTACGTACCGAGCTACCTAACTACCTACTACCTTCGTACGTAGCATTGTGAAGATGTAGAAGGTATTAAAGAGGGATGGAAAGAGTGCGCAAGGATCGACAATGTTGAACGCTTACTTTGCTTATAACATTCAGCGCAACATGCAATTTGCAATATTCGTGGAAAATTATTTCGAATAAATATTGATAGAACATCTTGGTGTTGGTGTAGCACGCGATGCAATTCTTAACGGTTTCTGGTACCGGTAGGCAGGTAGGTAGGTAGGTAGGTAGGTAGGTAGGTAGGTAGGTGAATGCGTATGTGTGTTGGCTGGTTGCGTTATATACGGCGGCAAGGCGCGGCGCATCGCATCGCGTCGACGGCTTGCAACCTATCGTTTTCGATTTCTATGCTAATTAACTTCATTGTATATGTAAACCGCGGTAAAATGTTCCCTTTTGGCTTTTGATGTGAAAAGTTTCCGTTTATAGCGTCTCTTTCGCTTTCTCCTTCTCTAGCCCTATAATACCCCTCTTTACTTCTAGCTGCTCGATGATCTCGCGCCATCTTCGGCGGCGTGCTGTGTATCTTACTCTATGTGCGAAAGAAAAAGCGCCTCGGAAAAACGTACCAGAAAAGGGAATATCTGTATAGTAAACTGAGCTATCTTGCCGCAATATTCACCCTCAAGAGGCTGAACGCTTTTATCCAACTATTCGTGATCTTGAATAAGGTCTCGCGGTTAATAAGCGTCGAGGTGATCGCGTAAAATATTTTACTGATTTAATATCGTCTTTATCGTACGAGATTTTTAATCTTTTTGATATTGAAATATCCACCCCAATGTTTATATATTTTGTACATTATACAGAGTATCTCACCTATCATTACGCCTGGTCTTTTTCTTTCCCCACTCACCATAACGCACGTCCACAACTCATCTCGTATTGATTATGTTTTCCATCAAAAAAAAAAAAAAAACCAAAGAAAAGAAGGTGGAAATTTTCACGAACACCCTGTCGTCGTGTTTAAAGGTTTTTCTTATCTTTGGCAAGCGCAGGTCTCGCCGTGTTACAAAGTTTAAGACGACGCAGTATCAAAATGTCGCCGGTTAATTTGCTCGTTTAACGGCGACACGAAAACGTGATTGATGGAATAATTTAATTAAGCCGATATCTAGAGTTTTAATCTTGCGACTGCTTTATTTTTATAATATCGATAATCCGAACCGACGTGCGAGATTCGTTTAATCGGTAATTTATAAACGAAAAACCCGGATAATCGAACCCGCCCTAGTGATTATCTTCGGTCTTAATTATTGCAGCTTAGTTTATTCGACGCCGAGTTTTCCAAGAAGATGGAAGTAATCGAAAATGATTTTTGACGCGGTGTTCTCTTTTCTTTTTCTTTTTCTTTTTTTTTTTTTTTTCAACCCCATTTGCTTTATTGGTTATTTACCGAGTGTCTGAAGGACAGCTTTTTTTGAAAGATGTAATTTGAAAAATACGCCGAGATACTTTTTCATCCTTGCCTCGGGTTCGCTTTCATCTGCGTTTATCGAGGTGTTGTTTTCAGAAACGCTTAAATAGCCGATGGTAATTTTTTTTTCAACTAATTATGTTTGGTAAGCGTTGTTTTTGAAGATTTTGTCCTTCGGTGTAGCGATATCTTTCGATGGTTTTGATCTTGGATTATTGCAGAATGAGTTGTAAGGACGGTGGAAAATTGTACATATTTTTTTCTACGTTCTATCGATTTTCGAAAATAAAAAAATCTACGTTAACGTTTTATAGCGTCTTTTTCCTTTTATTTTTTTGGAATATGAATTATTATTGAATCATATATGTGTACTGGTAACTTATGTTTTAAAATATATTTTTTTATTACTCTTTGCATAGCGTTAATTTTTTCGTAATTTTGGCTTAGGTGCGTCATGGTGAAAAACCGCAGGAGCATTTTGTAATTGAAGAAAAAAAAAACGCCTACCGAGCCTAAAACTAAGGTAAGTTTTGAATCGAGCGTATTATTTCATTTTTAAGATACTCATTAGAGTGTAGTGAGAAAAGAACGTGTCTAGGATTTTGACCAAATTCACGAAGGTGGTTGGCTAAGAGTTTAAACCCCACTGTGTAAAATTTTGTGCCCCTAGTTCAAAAGGGAGCGGAGCTAAAACGTAATTTTTCGTCATTTACACCGCCTAAAAATGGCCGGTCACAGAGCATAAAAGGTGCTATTTGAAATCCTGGGTTTACCCTAGCGCATTTTCGGTTTAATTCTAGACCACTTTTGGCCTTCTACCAATGTGTTGAAAAGTTATCGATCCCAAAAATCAGGATGTGTTGTTTTTCAAAAAAATAAAGTTGAAGGGTCATATTATACCTCGAATATGCGCCTAAAAATGTTTTCAGATCAGAGAAATGGATTTAGTAGGTAGAAATAGTTGGATAGTTTTGCGCAGTAGTTCTGCCAACTTGGGAAATAACTTTAAGACGCTGAATTGTGAAATTTTGCTGTAGAGAAAAGCAATACATATTTTCAACTTTTGTTGAATAATCAGATCGTTCGAAGTGAGTTTACTCTTGCTTTAAACGCCTCTTCGAGTTCAATACTCATTAAAAGGTCTTTAAATAAGCTTGCAGAATAATTTTATATAGTTTTGAAACCAAAAGTATCATTAGGAGGGGGAGGGGAGAAGCTATCATGAAAATTTCTGTCCTTTTCGCTTTATTTCGACGAAGTTTTTTATTATGTTTCACTTCAGTGGTTCGCTTTTGGGTCGTGATTCCGCATTAGAATTGTTTTAGTTTGAATTTAAGGTCGTAGCAATAAATTCGGCAGCGATTCGGTTCAATTTTTTTTTTTTCATTTTTATCGCAATATCTTATGTATTAATGTGGGGGGGGAGAGGGGGTTGAGCACAAGTCAATTGTATTTCTACTCATAATAAAGAAACTATCGTTGGGCTTTTGAAAAAAATTCTAAATTTTTTTGAAATCGTGGTTCAGTTGTCGACGAGTTATATTTTTTATATGACTGGCCAATATCGTTCAAGTTCGACGAGTACGTCTAAATGGGGGTGGCTTGAACATATTATCATCAGGGAAATTTAGCTTTTTGAGAAATCTGAGATGAGGATGCTGAGGGTCCAAGGTCATATAGATTAATTGTTTTCAAACCAAATGGATAGACAGGGTTTCTAAAAGTAGTGTTGAGAGCGTTTCAATTTTGAGTTTTTTTTGAAAGTTGTAGGGGATAGTAAAAAAATGGGATCTCTGATTTCACTCTTGAGCCGCCTCAAATTGCTTTAAATTTAAAAAAAAAGCATCGCTTTGCAATGCTTTTTCAGTCTGATTTTCGTAACATGTTACAATCATGAAAATTAAAAAAAAATATTACGGGTAGGAAGGGCTCAATGGGGCTAAAAAGTCAGAACCCCCAAAAGGCACATCAATGGTCTCTACCGACGGGATATACCTTATTTCAACTTTTTAGCTCAATTTGGAGGGGAGTTATACGAGGAACAAACTCAATAAATAAGAGAAATGAGAAAAAACGATCAAAAAAACACTTTTTTGAGGCTGTGAGGGAGGGCAATGAGGCTAAAAAATCGGAAACCCCAAAAGGCACATTTAAGGTGCCAAAATAAATGCGCATACTAAATTTCAACTTCTTAGCTCAATTTGGTAGAGAGATAGGGGAGGAACAGCCCTTTTTCAAGGTCGAAAAGGGAGAAAAACCTCATATCTCTCCTTCTAATTAACGTAGGAGGTTGATTTTTGGATATGTTTTACAACTTTTGATTCTCTATCAATTGACTTGAAAAGGGGCAATTTTTACGTTTTTGACTCTTCAGCACCTCCTCTCCCAAATTGGGGCATAATGAATTTTCACCCAAGTTCGTCCTCACTCATATATGTCTAATGCGCCGCCAAACTGAACAGATTGGCCGAATTGGAGCGATTTTGGTCGGTATCGAACGGAGTAAATGATTTTATTGTTCGGAAAAAGAAATAAAATAAATAATAAAAATCTGACATGATTAAAAACCGTTTTAATGGTCTTCTAGGACCCTAAAACGGATTTTGTTGGTATCCCCTCCCTCATCTACCATTGGTCGATAGACTGTAATAACCTGTAACAGACTGGTTTTCATTAACAGTATGACATAGAAAATCAGGCTAAAAATCAGGCAAGAAAATTGATCTCATTTTTCACAACTTGTCGTAAAAATGTTAAAATTTCGTATTTTTGGTTCATCATCATCTTAAAAAAATTCAATAAAACGATTTTTCATTTTTAAACATGGGTTTGTTGTACTTCCTAAAAAACAGAAAAAAAAAGTTCAAAAACTTTTCTTTTGATCTTACTTGGTCTGCAATGACACATTAACATCAAAAAGTGCTGAAAAAAAGATGAAAAAACCATTTCTATGTAAATTTTGTAATTTTAATGCAAATATGAAATAGATCAAGCGTCAAGTCAGAGACGTCTAATTTTTGCCACTTTTATGCGACGTCATTTCGCAACTTTTTTTCACTATCTCTGCAACTTCAGAAAAATAAATCCTAAATTTGAAATGCGCCAGTAGTGACAGTAGTAGAAAGTAGTGAAAATAAATTGAAAATCGTTCAAAAGTGGTGAAAATTTGAAAACTACTCTTTGACGTATCTATTAGTAATTAATTTTTGATCTATTCGAAATTCCAAAGATTTTCGTCTAATGTGACAATACCTCCAGTGGAATTGTAGTATGCAGGTTAATAGAATTGCCTACTCAGTTCGCCGTAAAAAAAACCTTAATCAAACGTGTTCAGAATTACGAAGAGAATTTGCATACCCGAAATAAACCGAGAAAAGATTTCTCGATCAGTTTGACGTGTGACGTTTTTTATAGGTCACGATCTGCTGTCTAAGTACTATTTGAGGTATTTGGAGTTCTGCTGTTTCAGTGACAGTATAATTACTGTTTTTAAACAATATACGTAAACCCGCCAATCAGAGTGAATGGATGTCATGTGGCTCGTAGGAAGATAAATTTAATTCTGAATCATGTTTGTGATTACAAATTCTTCTCTGTCTCCAAAGCTTTCTTTTTAAATTTAAAAAATTGCGATTGTGATGTTTTTTAAATTGAATTTTGATAAGAATCAATAATGTTGATCAGAATGAAACACATTTTAATAGGTATTCGGAGTTTTTCCTATAGTTATAATATTCGTAGTCTTGGTACTGAGCAATAGGCTTTAATTTTGAATACTCTCGACGATTACAAAATTTTACTGTGAGCGTAAACTTTGTCGTTACAAAATTGATCACCTAAAATGAAAAATTTAATTTTCCATACAGCAGCAATGAATCTTCAGATAAGTAAGCAACCATCATAACGCACATGTACAAGGTCGGCTTTTCCACCCCCCTCCCTTAATATTTTCTTCCCAAATTGCTGAGTAACAGAACTAATAAAGTACCACGAATCAGGTCGATATTAATAGCTCATTTTACCTAATTAGTAGCAGGTAAAATTCGCTTGAATGAAAATAATACTTTATAGTTCGACACAACACTGTTTAAAAATTCTAAAGGCGTTGGATCGTAATCTTTCTTGCCTTCTTCGTGGCGTTATTTCGCTCTTGAATGAAAAAGGAAAAAATCTCAAAAAAATTGCATCAATATGTTTTGCTAATATAGTCGTTTTAATGCACCTACCTATTAAAAATGGCGGAAAATGTATGAAAAAAAAATAAATAAAAAAAACGAGCAAACTTATATAATTTAACGTACCTACGATCTTGTTATCTCCGGCGTTTAAGTGAAAAAAAACTCGCAAATTATTATTAAAAAAAAAAAAAAAAAAAAAAAAAAAACGGGGGGGGGGGGGAAAAAAAAAAAAAAAAAAAAAAAAAAAAAAACCAAAAAGCGGATTAAAAGTATACATTTTAAAAGCAGCTTTAGAATACGAAGAATTCCGAAGTAAAAATGCGAAAAACAAGAGTAAAACGCTTAAAAATGAAATTTAAAAAAGTTCACAGGCATTGTTCATTATAAAATGTCGGTGGCGATGGGGGTGGAAAAAGCTGTACGTGTTTTTGAATTTTTTTTTCACTCCCTGCGCGCATCCCCTGACCGTGGTTCGTGGCTGTCGTGTTGTATACGTGAAGCAGAGAAAGGAAAAAAGAATAAAAAAAAGATGCGAACTCGTATCATAAATATATTCCGATATTCGAGCGCATTAAAAGAATTTTGAATTACATTTATCGTTATTCTTCACGCAGCTAAATTCACCCTTTTTTCTCCGTTTTTTTTTCTTTCGCCTTCGTACAATGCTATTCAACTCATTCATTATTTTCGTGTCATTCTGCATGATTAAAATCGTTCTTTACCCCTGCTACTTGCCGACGTTCTACGTTAAGCGCGTGAAAAAAAAGTTCTCCAGCGATTTCGTTATGGTATTCTGGCGTATTTTCGAATTTCGTTCGAATACGGTTTTTCGTATACTTACTCCTGGAGTAGTATATACGGATACGAGAGTCGAGCGAAGAAGGCGTGTTCGCATGCTGCGGTATTTTCTCCAGACTGTAACAATTTCGATCTTTCTGTATTAATTTCCCAGTAGATTTTCTCCGTAGCGAGATAACTCCTCGTCTTGACGAGAAAACATTGGCATAATTTTAGTGTATTAAGGGGCGTAAATAAAAACACGTGTTTTTTTCTCTTCTTCTCTTTCTTCTAAGATTTTATCCGGATTCTTGAACTCATTTTATGCAAATATTAAAGAATAGCGATTGGAGTTAGTTTGGTACATTATCCAATATTATGCTTACTGATAACGTTATTTTCTATAAATTACGAATAAGCGTGGAATCTTATCTAAATATTATATTATCTATGAACTTTCTGAGAACCTTGTAGGCAGTAGAGCGTTATAGTTGTAGTTATTGAGCTGCTTCACAGGCACAGGGTCGTGATAGATGGCTCGCTCTTTTAGGTGCAATACGGTCGTAAGTGACTGAGACCTACCGATGATGATGATGATGATGATGAAATCATATTTAAGAATGAACAAAGTCATTAATTTTAAATTTTTTCGAGTCATGTTGAAATGTTATTTTATCTCGAAAGACCAGTGATGTCAACCCAAACCCAAGTGAAACTCCTAAAAACCCATTCGTTTTAACGGTTTCCAGAAACCCCAATCAAATTATTTCATTCACTCAAAAGTGGCAAACTTACAGAACCGGAACCCGAAACCTGAACCCAAATAAAGATTTGTTTTCTAAATATCCGAATGAAATCAATCTGAAAAAAAACTTCAAATGTTGCTTGTTTGTCACTAGTCTCATCAGTAGCGTAACTTCTGTGTGCTTCTCGAGGAGGAGGGGAGCGGAGTGGATTTCCTGAGACTATTTTTTTAGAAGTTAGACACACAAATAGCCTGAGTAGTAGGATGGAGTGGCAAACAAAACATATTTCGAATTTTGACCATTTTTACTTAGGGTACTTATTTTGAGTGGGGAAGACAGCGTACAAAATTTGAGCCTGGCGATGCTAGGGGGTCCTCAGAGTAGGTCATTTTCGAAGAAAATGAAGTTTTTGTAGATTTTTGCTGACTTAACTCTTATTGAAATTTCACACAAAATATCGAAAAGGTGCGATTTGAATTTCTACGTCTCCGAGACCCCTTGATAGGTCGATTGGATATCACTTTTAGGATTCAGAATGAGCTTTGAAAAATTGCCGGTCGCGAAAATCTATTTTTCAACGTGATTCCGGTTTTTATGAAACTTAGATAATTAAAAAGATCATGTCACAAAAAAAAACCCAAATTTGAATTATCTTGAGATAATAGGTATTTGAACCATAGGCTCCAATTGTATAGATATTTGGGACGTGTTTTTCTGATTCAATTCCCCATCTTCCCATTAGGGTTGTAAAATATTAGCAATTTCTGATATTTATCTTGTATTGGTCCAAGATTGAAAACTTAAACCCTAAAAATCCTTCTTTTTTCAACGTAGAACTTGGAAAAATCCATTTTTGATGGTTAAAAATTGTATTTTTTCAAAATTTTGCCCTCGCTTCGCTCCGGCACATTTATAGCAATTATTTATTTCATTTTTGGAAGTTCAGCTCCCCAAAAAACAGCTTTTTATACAGGATTTATTTCAAAGAAAAAAATCATCGTATTTTTCAGCCTGATTTTCGTGAAATATTTTAACCATGTGAATTTAATAAAAACATTACAAATCGATGCTTTTTCCCTAGCCAATGGTGAAGGGGGAAAGGGGGTCGATGGGAATAAAAAGTCGACACCATCAAAAGGCACGTTTAGGACCTTATAGCAAATCTACATACCTAATTTCAAATTCTTTGCCCAGTTTAAGGGGATAATATGCGAGCGACGAACTTCAAAAATAAGAATAACCGACAAAAAAAAACAACTTTTTGAAGGCAATAAGGCTGAAAAGCCAAAACCTCAAAAAGGCACATGTAGAACCTGTACTCAATTTATGTACCAAATCTCCACTTCTTGGCTGCATTTGAAGGGGAGTTATCCGAAGAGCAAAATCAAAAAATTATAAACCCATGTCAAAAAACTACAATTTTTTAAGTCCGTTAGAGGGGAGATAGGAGAAGAACAACCCTTTTTCAGTGTAAAAAAGGAAAAACCCTCTCATATTTCCCCTGATAACAGATCTAGGAGGCTAACTTTTTAGATATGTTATGCAACGTTGAATTGCTTATCGATTGGCTCAAAGAGGAAAAATTTTTGCGATTTTGGCTCCTCAACAGCCCCACAACTGAATTTTGACTCGAGGTCATGCCCCCTCCAAAATATCAAATCTGCTGCCCATCAAACCCTGTTTCCAAAATTTGATCGAGTTTGATTCGTATCGAGCTGAGTAAATAATTTTTTGTTTTGAAAAAATAAAAATAATTATAAATATCGAACATAACCAAAAATGGTCGTACTGGTTTTCTAGGATTTCAAAATATATTTTGTTACCCCTTCCTCCTCATCTGCCGTAGGTTGATAGACCATAATAGCTTGATTTTCATCGAAAATATGATATAGAAAAATCAGCACTCAGAAAAATTTTCCACCCCCTCCATGAGACGTTTCTAGATACGTCAAGGGGTCGAATTTATACTTACTTAGGTTATGCGAACCTAACCTAACTTTGGTAATGTATACCAATCACCTAATAATCTCATTTTGTGTAGTGTTAAAAAGAAGACACCCCAACACCCGAGCTCAATTACCTTTGTACAGTATTGAGGGGGAAAAAATACGAGAAGGTATGTGCTATTGTTCATTGAAACACATCGTCACCTTTACGTATAGATTTACCGAATCCTTCAACCCTCCAACTCTAATACATTAAAACTAAATCAACACGTGTCACAGGTTACACAAACGTGAACTATACGAGCTACTCGCGGTAACTAGATAGCGAATCGATATCGATTATTTGTACGCTACTTTGCACACCTACCTTTTACCTTTATCAGGTCTCGTGCGAAAAGCACTGTACAACGCGCAATCAGCTGCAAATATCTCAAACACACTCTGTTCGGTAAAAAATTAAGTTAGCATTTGCCAGCGGCGGCGAGTGGGGAAAGAAGACGATGAGAGGAGGAGAGTCAACAAAATCATCTTCCAACAATACGGTATTCGTCAACCTTGTTAATGAAAACTTTCCTGTCGTAGACACCTGTTTATTTTAAATCACAATAAAGCGCTCGCGAACGAGTGAACGAACGCGAACGCAACGAATGAACCAACAAGCCAAGCAAACAAACGAGCGAAAGAACAAGATAGAATGAATATTATTGAACTAGTGTAGAAATTAGTTTCTGAAAGTTATGCTCAATTGCTAATTATCTCGATGAGATAATATTCCGTACGTATTCGTATCCGAATTTTCGTCTGCTCGTCTTCGGTATCGCGACGCGACTTCGAAAGACGTATATATTCTTTACAAAAAGCACACGACATCGCCGAAAACTTTACCTGCTATTCATAAAATACTGTGACTGGAACGTGTCATGGACAGAAAATAAGTTCCAATAACCTTTCGTTGCTTCCTTATATACTCGTATTCTTCTGCTTCGTTTTTCATCCCCCTGATACGTCTTGTTTCCTAAAATACATGTCTTACAGCAAAAAAGATGAATACCTACACAATTTCGGTTTAATTTCGTGGAAATTATACTTACGTAGAGTTACGATCGTTCCAATCTGACAAGTTTTATACTTAATTTTAGTAAGTAATATTAGGTATTCTTGTATATGTACTTACGTATGTAACATAAATTGCGCCAAGTTTAATTCGCCCATTTCTTAAAGTGCGTCGCACTCGCATTGCATCACAGAACATATAAAAACGTAGCTGATGTGTGTGTGTGTGTGTGTGTGTCTGGTAAATTTCTCGAAATTAATTTCAGCGTCAGCACGATTACTGACGACGTTGCGTGATGTTTTTACAATTCTCTTGCGAAACGAGAATACGACAATTCATTACTTTTCTTCCATTTTCGAGCTTTTCGTTGGGTGATATGTTTTTTCTTTTTTTAAATCTCTAATCTGTGTGGCGAGTAACGCCATCTATCAAGATAAGGAAAAAAAATACAATAAAAGAATGAAGTTAATTGGAAAAAAATAACTGAAAAGTTATTTTTCATTTAATTGCTTCTTATAATTTTTAACACGTGATTCTTGCGATTGTATGTTTGTGTGCGTTGGCCAATTACATTCTCCTTAACGTATTTGAGTTAAAAAGGGAGTAAAGAAAATCATCGTCGCGATGCTTTAGTCGCCGAATTTCCATATTCTTGGCGTTACGTAAAATTCCAATAAGTATCACTGATAAGTCAAGGTAGTTGAGAGATGATTTGGTTGAAATTTTAGTCTAGAATACTTTTAATCGTAGGAATTTCAAAACGCATATCCCCCAATTTTTTTCCTCTTATCGCCAAAACATCTTTAAGTTGTATTTTGACCAAATCAAAGCAGCTTAAACCGTGCCAAATTGGCCCTTTCAAGTTACATTTATAGTAAAAGTCCTCAAATTTTTGATTTTTTTCTCAAGAAATGAAGATATCGTCTTGTAGAGCACAAAAAACCGAACATAAAAAATGTGAATAATTTTTTGCCTAAGATCAAAATTGTAGGAGTTATGAGAGTTCAAAAGTTGACGAAATTATCCATATTTCTTGAATGAGTGTGAGCTTGGGTCAGATAGGGAACTAATTTTCCGATTTCAATCATTTTTACTGGCAGATACTCACTTTGATTGAGACAAGAACCATGTATAATTTGAGCCCTGGCACGTGTAAGTAAGTGGAACTGGGGATCATCCAAGTAAGGAGATTTTTGATAAAATCATCAGTACGAGTACCACCCTCCTTCGAGGTAAGGGGATCAAATTTTGTGTGGTGAATTTCCCACTCAAAGTGTGTATGCTCAGAAAAATGGTCGAATTTAGGAATTAGTTTCCTTCCTGACCCATCCTCACTCTTATTTAAGAAGGTACGGATATTTTTGTCAATCTTTGATCTCTCATAACTCCTACAATTTTGGTCTTTAAAGAAAAATTATTCGCGTGTTTTATGTTCAGTTTTTTATGATCTGTAAGATGATGTCTTTATTTTTTTTTAAAAACTCAATAATCGAAAGACTTACACCATTTTGAAAATTTTGTAAATATATGTGACTTGAAGGCTTAAGTTGGCACGAGTTAACGTTCATCGATTTCGTCGAAACATAGTATAAAGGTGTTTTGGGGGTAAAGGAAACACATTTAGGGGGTAATGGTGCACGTCGGTGCTGATTCTCTTGCGTAAGAAAGGAGATTCAAGATTATGCTCTAATTATCAAACAATTACTCTAATTCTACTCGGCAGCAAAGTCATGTTACAAATCCTAAACAACTGGTTCAAGGCGTATCTACACAGGCAAATTCCACCTCAACAAGCCGAGTTCATGCCAGGAACAGGCACAATCGAACAGATAATGAATGTCCAACAAATCATCAAAACGTGCAGGGAGTTCAACATACCTGTAGCGATGTGTTTCATAGATTACACCAAAGCTTTTGATTGCGTAAATTGGAAGAAGCTCTACAAAGTTTTAAAAGAGATGGGAGTCCCTGCTCAGTGCTCGTATAGTAGATTTGGTGTAGTCCCTATATGAGTTAAATTTTATGGTGGTGAGAGTTAATGGTGAAGAATCTGAGGTTTTTCAAGCGGAACAGGGAGTATCTGTATAAAATTTTCTTTTCCTTCGAATAAATGCCTAATATTTACCTGTTTTGGTTCTCGAGCTGCACTCACTTGAAAAACTTATACAAATTTGAAAAAACAAATTGAATCGGAGTGGATCAGCTCCTGTGGCTTTGATGGTAGGCAAACATACATGCATAGACTCGGTATATGTTGCCTAGTTAATGGCTGAAATCTTTCACTTATGCTCTGAAACACTTCGTATATTTAGATCTCAATGCTGTCTCTCCCGTCTAAGGATCTAAAATTGAAACACCCTAATGTACTATATATCGACATCTCTTACAATACTTCGTGGCGTAAAAACTCTATTTCATGTTGTAAAAAAAATCAAACCATCAATTTTCCCACCGTAACCATTAATACAAGCTTTCGCTTTGTCTTCAATAAGAACCCACAGCCATCCTAGTATTTTGCGCACATCGAGTATTCGTCATCTCCCCAAACCGAATCAGCCAATAAAAATCATAACCGCGATACAATCGACGATAATTTCCGCCAACGCTTTAGGTATCCTCTTCCCCTTTATGAAATGTTTCTGCTCGAGAGATGAATGTAACGGTAGAGGGACCTCCGGCGGCTGTGACAAGGCAACAAGTACCTACGTATACATAAATGAGGGAGCAAACTAAATCATGCGATTCTTTACACGTAATTAGAACGTACCGTATATCTCATTCGTGGGCACAAGCGCACTTTGCACCCACAACACGGCCGCATCGAGGCGAGGGGAATATACGACGAGGATAATTTTTACACATGCCAGAGATTATGCGGTTCGATCTCTGGTACGTTTCATTACACGTTGCGTCGGATGTAAAATTGACATTATCAATTCGTCCAGCGAAATACTAATGGCTTCGATACGGTTGAAAACGAATTTGCATAAATTCCCATACCATCAATAAATAAATTCAGAAATTCAGGTTTACCAGCTTTCAAATTAGTACAAACCGAACGAATATGTAACCTGAGTCTGGGTGATTTTATTACCGTCTATGTAAACCGTTTGCGTGTGTGTGAGGGTGTGTGTGTATAACTTTGTAATATACTAGGCCAACGTTTCAAGTGGAACGATCCATTCTGTCGATTTTTTTTCAGTTGCTTGGGGAGAAGAGGGGGGGGCAATGACCAAGTATTGTGATGGAAAAAAAATCAAGAGTTTGTTGTGCTTGATTCAAATGGTTGAAAAATGATGTAGATTAATGGATGTCAACCTTCCTATTTGTACAGTTCTGTAACGTATACTGTTGAGCTTTTTCATTTACTCCGCACCCTTTTCAGCTGCTAACATAACGTCAACGGGAGCTCTGATCATTATGCAAAGTAAAAAAAAATTGATCAGCATTACTGATTCTCATTGAGTACCGGTTCATTGATTCGAAGCTGAGTCTGCATGTTTAAATCTTCCAACTTCTAATGCAGGTTTAATCATCTTCAAATATGAGCACTCTTCAGAGTTCAGATATTTACCCCCCCCCCTCGGCACATGTATAACCTATATTAAGTTTACATTCTAAATTTCAACTTCCTAGCCTAATTGGGAGGGGAGATAGGGGAGTAGCAGCTTTTTTCAAGGTCAAAAAGAGAAAAAACCGTCGTACCTCCCCTTCTAATCGCCCTAATGTATCGATTGGCTCCAGTAGTAACAATTTGTTGCGATTTTAGCCCCTTAGCACCCCTCCACTAAATTTGCGCATTATTAAATTTTGACTCGAGGTCATCTCCAATCCGAAATATCAAATCCGCCGCCTATCACACCCTATTTCCCAAATTTTATTATTGATCTTGGTCGGTATCGTGCTGAGCAAATAATTTTTATGGGGAGGGGATGTGAAAAAAAATAAGTATGTGACATGGCCAAAAATGGCCGTAATGGTCTTTTAGGACGCCAAAATTGATTTTGTTAATATTCATCTCCTCATCAGCTGTAGGTTGATGGTCTGTAATAGTCTCGCTAGCCTGATTTTCTATGTCGTATTGTTAATGAAAACCAGGCTATTACAGTCTATTGACCAGCGGTGGATGAGGGAGGAGATACCAACAAAATCCATGTTGGGGTCCTAGAAGATCACTAACACGATTTCTAGTCATGTCAGATATTTATTTATTTTTTTATTTTTTTGTCGAATTTTAAAATCATTTACACCGCTCGATACCAACTAAAATCGCTTCAATTCGGTCAATCGGCTCAGTTTGGTGGCAGATTAGATATATATGAGTGGGGATTAACTTGGAGCAAAATGCAGCTATGCCCGAATTTGGGGAAGGGGGTGCCGAGAGGTCAAAAACGCAAAAATTGCCCCCGTTTAAGCCAGCCGATAGAAACTGAAAAGTTGTTTAACATATCCAAAAATCAACCTCTTAAGTCTATTAGGAGGGGAGATACGTGGGTTTTCCCCCTTTTTGACCTTGAAAAAATTCTGTTCTTTACCTACCTCCCTACCAAATGAGCTAGCAAGTTGAAATTTGGTATGTACATTTAGTTAGCACCTTAGATGTGCCTTTTGTGGGTTCTGACTGGTATTTAGTAAATTTCAAAGAACATTGGGAAAGATGCGTTAAAATACAGATTTTTAAGCTTTTTGTTCATATTTCCTTAACAATTTCCTTCGTTTCGCTCGCGCCACATTTCTATACAGTATTTAAAACAACAAATTCCATTAAATCTCATCTTTTCTAGAAAAAAAAAAAATGTGATCACTGAACTCAATAAACTTGTGAAAACTTAAAACCCTACTCTTTCTATGTAAAACCTATGCTCTTTTTAATGGTTTAAAAGTTTTACTTTTTCAAAAATTTCGTCTGAGCTTCGCTCTCACATGTGCACAAGTCTTTATGCAGTTGAACTGCATGTATTTTTACCGATTGAAATTTTGGTTCAAAAATTTAGTTTCAAGTGGTAAACAATCGCATTTAAAATCATCTAATTAGTTAATTTAGAAAAAAAATCAGTCGTAATTAGCACTAATGCGCGGTATATTCACAGTATTTACTAGTTAAGTACAATAACTATTGCTCATGTGCAGTAATTACCTGTGAGTACCTTAATTACTCGATGTGCACAATGATTACTTATCATTACAGTAATTACTGCTCATGTGCAGTAATTACTTATGATTACCATAATTACTGGATGCCTACAGTGATTACTTAAGATTACAGCAATCACTACTATGTACAGTAATTACCTATGATTACAGTAATTACCGCGTATCTACAGTAATTATTTATGATTGCAGTGGCTACTCCAATTATGTTTTTTTCAAATGTAGGTGAAAAAATTGCCAAAAATAGCATTTAGTCGGAAAAATGAAGTCGTTCATTCGGAAAAATAAGTATGCCCCTCCCCTACCCCTCCCTAAAAAAGTTGTTCGCTTCGGCCTTGATCTCGCGAACAACTTCAGCCTTATTTTAAATGTTTTTTAATTGAAAATACTAAACACATCTCTAGCATTTTGGGTTAAAAAGTTGAACATTTTTGAAAATAGCCTTAGATTTTTAGGGTGAAAAAATGTATAACAGTGTATATTTACTCCTGCAGTGATGAGGATAGGCAAACTATTATACACGCGTGCAACTTAAGTCGCTTGAATTGAGGTATAATGGAAATAGTATCGAAGCGAAACACCCCGTATATAAATTTAAGTTTACTGAAAAGTTACCCGTGGACTTTTTTCGTCGTATAAAATATGTACTGAAATCCTACAGCACGTCAGCATCGCATACAACAACCAGTTATTTTCAGAATGAAACGCTAGCGAATTTTTCAAAAGCTACAACGACGATGATGCGACGAGCATCGTATTATACGCTGCTTGGCAGACTCTCTAAATGCAAGTAAACATCTGGATGGTTGTTTCAAGTTTGAAAGCTCGCAATGTCGTCGACGGTGCTATGGTGCGAGACGAAGCGAGGTGAAAATTGCATAACTAAATCCGATGATCTGTCGTGTGAATTTCCACACCATCAAGTTGAACAGCCGGATTATAGACTTGTGCAAGCTAAGCTGATTCGGCGTACCTACCTACCTACCTACCTACCTACCTACCTTACTACATCTACGTAGTACGTACGCGCGAAAGCAGTAAATTTCTCCGGTATCGTAAGCCATATAGATACAAAAGTTGAAAAAGAGATGGTGGTGTACGGGAGCGGCCCCGGGCTTCGGCACATTTTGGTCGAGCTTTCGAGTAAAACTCGCTTTTTCCACCGTGTATAGAAAAGTTTCCGCTCTGCCGTCTCGTTGAACTATGTGAGTGTGTTTGTGTGTGTGTGTGCGCGTGTGTATATGTTCTACCCGTATTTTGCAGATTTTATATCGTTGGTCGGCGAATAGGGTATCTACGGTTTCAGATTGTCGGTACGATATTTCACTATTTAAAAGCATCCAGCAGAGAGGGATGAGGTAAATGCTGGCCGAGGTAGTTCGCTAACGTATAGTAATCTGTCTTCTACGATATGCCGGATACCTACATACGTACCTATATGTAATGTACATGTATACGATGCGATGTAGGTATGCAATGCGTATAGAATACAACTCGAGAATAAGGCGCGGTGGTAGTGGTTACGCCGCCACTGCCGCCTGCCGTCGCCGCCGCCGTCACAAGTTAATCCGTTATATATATCAAACATGCTTTGAAAGATTGTTTCGAACGCCTACCAAGTGAATAAATTTGTATTCCATTCAAATCCTTTTATATATTACGATGGTAATACCGAAGTAAAATTTTTTCGTCCGTTCTGTGTTTTTTTGAGGCCATTCTTCTATGTATAAATATTTTCAAAAAGAAGTCTAGTTAGAAAAAAAAAAAAAAAAAAAAAAAAAAAAAAAAAAACGGGTTTTTTTTTTTTCATTTTTAAAAAAAAGTCTAGTTAAAAAAAAAAAAAAAAAAAAAAACAGAAAACAAAACGTGATTTTTATTTTTCATCTTTAAAAACTTGGCTCTAGCGAAAGGAAATTTTTGCTGGGCTAACGCGACGTACGTAGACGTACCTTCGTATATCTTACCAACTTGCAGAATTATCCGAGTGGAAAGTGTTATTTAGCGTCGTTTTTGCTCTAGGTACGTTAGTAAGTAAGTCCATTTCCCCCTTGCTCGGTTCTTTTTTTTTTCATTTCTGATGGGTTTTGAAAATGCCATCGTAAAAATTCTAGTAGCTTATCGTAACGTGTCTTCACGATAAACATTCGAACGGTTTAACATGTCGTAGTCGTTTGTATTTATGCGTTGATTTTTTTCCCAAGTACCAATAGTGATTTTGATAAAAATACCTAGTCGATGTATAGTGTACGAAGGACTTGAGAGATTGGGCATGGGTACGTGTAGGTAGGTAGGTAAGTAGGTAGTATGTATACGTCAAATTTACCTTTACACCAAGAATTACCTAGCTAACCACTGAACGAGAAATTTATCCTTTAATGATTTTAATGGGCACTTACGCTCGGCGTGTTTCTAATATACCTATTTTAAAGACTTTCTCAAATGAAAATTTTACCTTATTCGGGTCAAAATGGATATATCCTTGAATGAAGGTTAAACCCATAACCTACTCCGAGCAAGTTTTACGCGGCGTTCAACTGTTCGAGGAAAAAAAAATCAGCTAGGCAGGTAGGTATAGGTACGTCTACGTACCTACTGGTAAATTACCGTTCCGGCGTGATCATCGTTTCAACATGCAATTTGACGATAAAATTTTGAAACCTTTAATTTTCACTCGACCGATCCCAATCATATAGAAAGGTTTTTTTTTTTTTTCGCTACCGAGATATCGAAACGTTGCGCTGTGTTTATTTTTGGCCTGATTTATAGCGCGATGTGGTGTGCTTGTGAATTATTCGACGCCTCGACGGTGAAGCTTTTTTCCCTTCGATTATTTCGATTTGAGATTCGGTCATTCGGACTAGGTTGCAGTTTTTTATGAGGAAATTTTGTCGCGATAATGTGGAAGTCTTTGGGAGGTGGCCATTGAAGCAGAATTAGATTGTGAGTAGGTAGGTATCACGAGTTATGCGATAGAAGGTTTAAAACAGGAAAAATTGTTAGCTCATCAGATATCGCTTATTTTTTCCAAGTAAAATCGAAGTAGTACTATACATATATTCGTAGCTTCAACTAATTGCTAATTCGAGTAAGCAGGACTTGTACTGGAGCTGGAAAATGGAAACTTGCTGAACGAAATCATCCTATCATGAATGATGTATTTTAATTCGAGCTTTGAAAAAGTATTACATCGTTTCTCTTTCTCTCTGTTTTCACGGAATAATCCTAGTCATTCGTTTTAGTCATTAAAAGATAGAAGGAAAAAAGCAGTTACAATTCTCTTTAATTTAATTTTTTTCTTCTTCTTTATAATTTACTCAAACATAGGAAAATACCAACAACTTAATAAACTCGCATTGTTTCAAAAAGCAAGTTTTTTAAAAAGAACGAGCAGATGAGAAGGTTTATGGATTATAAAAAAAAAAAATAAAATAAAAAATAAACATAGAAGAAGAATAAACGAACAAATTACACAAACATCTAGAAAAGAGTGAAACAAAAAAAAAAAGGAGTGGCATTTAAGAACTTTCATTTCGTTAAGTAAGCTATATAAAAAAAAAAGAATTTAAAAAAATTCTTTTCTGTGCGAAAAAAAAATTTTATTCGGGTAAAGAACTAGCATGAAAAAGGGTCGAGTTTGGAAAGTTGGTAAATTTTAAGCGGCGCTGAGAATTCAAACTGGAATACTTTTTTTTCCCGAGTTTTTCTTTTGTTTTAACGTATTTTCTGGAAATGGAATCGAGCCAATTAGGATTTGTTTAATTCGTCTCGAATTTAAGTTTATTATTCGTTGAATAGCGTATGCGATGGTTGCACTTTTTTCTCCCTATTCGTCGGCTAATTTACGTAAATGCATAGAAATTCTCTGGTGATTTGTTCTTGTTGGGCTTTTCAAGGCGGATGGTCCTGTTTGCTTTTGTATGATTGTTAATTGATGAGCTGTAATTTGTTTGTTTATCGGAGTGTACCTGTTTAAATATTTGCAAAGATTTTTACCGGATTTATGTATCAAAAAGTTACGTCGGTGTAATTTTTAATTCAAAAAATTGAAATTTCATCGTTGAAGTATTTCATTTGTAAAAATTATTCCAGCATTTCTTGAAACGTCAGTACAGCGATACTAGTTATACGAATTTAACGATATGAATAACTTATTCAAAGATATAAGGTCAATTGATCTCGTGCTATTTTTATGTACAATCCATTACCAAGCGATAACGGTAATTTCCGTATTTTCACGTTTTTTTCCTCGACTTTCAAATCGTATTTTGATATTTATCATCAATTATTGTGAGTCAGTTACTAACTTCAGTGAATTTACTTGTATACTTTTTGGGATTTATAAATGTGGTCGAACTTCATAAAGATACTGTAGAATACTTACTAATCGTAACTAGCACTAATACTAGATAAATTTACTGTAATTACCGGTGAAGTACAATAATTACCGGTCATGTACCGTAATTACTTATGATTACAGTTATTACTGGTTATGTAAGTAATTACCCATGATTACAGTAATTACTGATTATGTACGGTAATTACCAATTGTGGGTAGTAATTACATAATTACAGGTAAAATACAGTAATTGTCTGTAACAACGGTAATCAGTGGTAGAGCATGGTAGTTTTGCAGTAAATAATCCCCGATTTGAAAAATTGTCTGGAATTAATAACAATATAGACTAATTTACCGCAAATTGGTGTTGGAACTTATCATGGTATTTTTTTTTTTTTTTTATATTCATTATACGAAACTGTAATAACTTACGTCAAAGTGATCTTTGCGCGCAAAAAAAAAATATTTTTTGAGAATGGTTGAATGGTTTACAACCATAATTCTTCACATTATGCTTGCTTTGGCAATGGAAAAAAATATTTTTTTGGATTTTCAAATGCAATTGAACTGTATAAAAATACCGTATAATGTTTATTAGACATGGTATTTTTACCGAGTGAAATTTTGGTTCCAAAATTTAGTTTCAAGTGGTAAACAATCGCATCAAAAATCATTTAATTTGTTAATTTAGAAAGAAAATCAGTCGCAATTAGCACTAATGCGCGATATGTTTACAGTACTTACTAGTAAAGCACAGTAACTACCGGTCATGTGCAGTAATTACCTGTGATTACCTTAATTACTGGATGTGCACAGTGATTATTTATCATTACAGCAATTGCTGGTCATGTATTGTAATTACCAATGATTTCCTCAATTACTGGATGTGTACAAAGATTACTTATGATTACAGCCATCACTAGCTATGTACAGTAATTCCTGGTTATGTAAAGTAATAGCCTGTGATTGCCTCAATTACTGGTTATGAATAGAAATTACCTATGTTTTCCTTAATTATTGGATGTGTGCAGTGATTACTTATGATTACAGCAATCACTAGCTATGTACAGTAAGTACCTACGATTACAGTAATTACCGCTTATATGCTGTAATTTCTTGTAATTTCAGTAATTACTGATTACGTAATGTAATTTTCTATAATTACTATAGTTACTGCTCATGTATTGCTCGTTAGGTACAGTAATTACCTGTGATTATTTTAATTACCGGATATGTACAGTAATTACTTATGATTGCAGCACTCACTAGCTATTTACAGTAATTACCTATGAATACAGTAATTACTGGTAATGTACCATAATTTTTTCATGATTACCGTAATTACTGGTTATTTACAGTAATTATTTGTGATTACAGTAGTGGCTAGTTATATACAGTAATTATCTGTAACGACAGTAATTACCGGTGCAGTACGGTAGGTTTGTGCTTATTGATCTTTGATTCGAAGAATTGTCTACAAATATCAACATTGCTTGTGAGCCAATTTACTGTAATTACTCATTATTAATTAATGGGTTATTACAGTAAATTCAACATCTATTGCTGTGCTGGTATTTACCGTATAATTGTATTTATGGTGATTATTTTCATAAATTTCAGTTTTTACATTTACTAAGCACTCCTCATCGCTGATTCATGCAAACTAATTACTAATTACCGTAAATGAGCAGATAATTTGAGAAATTTCACGCTTTTTATTGTAAATTGTGAGTCACACATGTTTTTGTTCATCTTATATTAGCTATCGATTTACGAATTACGTTTTTGAAATGCAGTCATTTTACCAATATGTTTTATTTTCACCAGATTGTTAGTGATTTTCTGAGATTAGTACACACCGCAAAATGTACAAATACGTGAAATTACATTTACTTTAAACGCAGATTGCTGTCAAGTAATTCCATAATTACCTTGGCTGTTTTATCCTTAAAATACACACTGCCCGTTAATGGTCATTACCATAAATTACCATATTTTGCTTTAATTACTAAAAATTGGTGGAAAAAAATTTTCCTGCAGCGATACTTAGTTCGGATAAGCTAATACACAATGCGAATTATCTGGCGAAACATCGTGGCGTAAGTAAAGGTATGTTAATATCGGTACAGATAGCAGCACTCGGTGTTTTTGTTATATAAGTTTCATAGTAACGTTTATTTAAATAAGAAAAATATAAACTTCGAGACATAATTATACATGATTTACTTCGTAGATGTATAATACGCAAGAATGATCGAGAAAAAACATGAGAAATATAACAAAGCAAAATTAAAAAAATGAAAATATAAACAGCCAATAAATAATATTCTAAATTTAACAGTTTTATCCTTGAAGTTCAGATTAGCTGTGTATCAACTTTTTTTGCATTTTGTACCTACAAAGGTGTAAAAAAAAAGCTCACAAATCGGCACTCACTTTTATTTTTTATACCTCGTTCGTCAAGAAAAAGGAACAAAATATATACAATACTGACGAAGCTGAAGGCTTTCAAAGGACGATTAGCTCTGCGGTTCGTTATCGGTATTATCTTTTTTTTTTTTTTTTTTATTTTGTTGTAATTTTCAATTTCGAGTCGATACGATACTGTAAACATGACAGCAGGGATCGACGTGGCGAGCTTTTTTCCTCGAATGTGAGAAGGAAAAACAACGGTTTAGTTGTCAATTAATGGTACACTGTGTGATTTTGATTTTTGTCCAATAACGTCGGAGTCGACGCGTCGCTTCGGTCGAAATCTCATTAATAAAAAGAACGTCGTAGTTCCGCCTCCCTTCCGTTTATGATCTGGATAGAATGTCTCAGGCTTGGATAGTATTTTGATGAAATGTACGTAAGTAATCTTATTTGACAATAGATTTTTTCGTGATAAGACTTAAGCTTCGGGAGAATAGCTTTTAAGAAGTATGGTATTTTCACCATTCACGTAGATAGGTTAAGGTATACGTGTAAGGTAGCTAGCCAACTTGGAAAGAAGGGAAATACAAAAATAATAAAATCGCTAACCAGAGGTCTAAGGTTTTCGTGTACGAATATCAGGGTGCGTCGTTCGATGGAAAACTTAGAAAGTGGAAACTGTATACAAGTTTAAATTATTGGGCCCGAGCTCGGTCGGTCCCAATGAAATACGATGGTTTCTTTCTGTCTCTGTCTTTTTTTTTTTTTTTTTTTTTTCGTGGTACCTACACAAACCAGTGCACCGAAAAGGTTGTTTATTCTGCTGGAGCAAGAGAAAAAAAAGTTTTTCGTTTTTGAAGTTTGTTTTCATAAAGTTTTTTCTTCGTCTTATTTTCATTTTACACTCGGGCGAACTTTAAACGGATGTGAGGGTTTGCTGGCTTTCTTACATAGATTTTCAACTGACAGAATGGCAGCCGAGTCTGGAACACGACGAGAAGAACGGTCTCCGGCGAATATATTGTTGCCGATATTGCCCAGTCTTCGGTGTTATTTTCTTGAAAATTGACAAAGGCTCGGCATAAAAGGTTATCTCTTAAAAAGGTAAACCACTCCGGCGTATGTAATTGAGGAAAGGTGTGCTGTATATTTTTTTTTTCTCCCTGGCACCGAAATCGTACTATACGACGAATACGACGTTTCGTTTCATTTGTTTTCCTCGTTGTTTTGTGTTATACGCTTGGACTTTGGACATAACCAAAACAAGCAGAAGCAGCCGTATGTCTGTTCGGATAATATAATTTTATTAATTCTCGGATCTGCTACGGTGTTAAATTCGTCGTCTTTTGTCTAGCGTGACTCGGGTATTACAGGAGATGGTGAAATTTACGCGAAGGGGGGGGGAAGACGAATGTCTGGAATTGGATTTTGTTTTTCATTTGTCGGATGAATGATGTAGAAAAGTTTTTCCAAGTCGGGTGTTTTTTTCATCAGATAAGCTCGTTCCTATAGGATTTGATATGTTGGCAAGAGACGCGATGCTGCCGGAGAAGCAGATATAAGAACGTATGAACTGTGTGATCTTTTCTGTTTTTTTTTTATTTTACTTTTTCTTTCTTTCTTTCTTTCTTTCTTTTTTTTTTCTTATATTCTCGGGAAAATGTCGAACGTCACGCAGTATTTCTATTTCGCATCGGTGGCGGTTTATAAATAGCGAATGACAATCGTACCGATGATTCGATTGTGTTACACGTTCAATACGAAATAGATTTTCATGCTGTTATTGCGATGATTTTACCCCTTTAATGAAATTGTCGTACTTTTTTTTTGGATATACGAGTAGGTACATAAAAAAGTGATGGATATAAGATACGAGAGGATTTTTTTTTCTTCTTCTTTTACCTCGAGGTGTTCTCTAGATGGGTTTTCAATTGTTAGCAGAGTATTCGGAACGTATGTATGTATTATGCACTGTACACGTATGCTATATGTTGGTTGGTAGGTAGGTAGGTAGGTAGGTAGGTAGGTAGCTAGCTATACGAATATGTAAAAATATACTGCGGATGAGGGAAAGAAAAAAGGGCACAGATGATGGTAATTCTGTTTACCATGTGAAGTGTAGGTATGTGTACTTTGCTACGTGTTGGCGTAAATTCAATAGATTCGAATGGCGAGATTATTGTGTAATTTTATACCATTTCGTTCGGGTGAATTTTATCGTGTTTTTTGGTTGATTAATTTTTCGAGGTTAAACTACAGAGAGAAAGGTTATGTGTTGAAAAGAATTTATATTATTTTACTGTAGGTATTTTCGTTGTTTAATATTGGTCCAATGTTGTACTCGTAGATGAAGGTATCCTAGTACATGATGCATTTGGATGATTATACGATATTTACTTTGAATATAGATGTGAAAGGTCCCCCCCCTCCTCGATTGCATTGTTTTTTTGTTTCGTGATTTTGTAAAATTCTCGTTTTAATCTATCTAGTGAAAAATCCTACCTGAAATACTAACGTAAAGTCAACCTTTTTAAAAAAAAACTACACTTTTTACAAAACAGGGACGTTTAAAGTTTACATAGTGTATATTTTATATCATTCATCTTAGTGTTTGGCTTTCTAAAAGTTTTTATCGTGGTTTCTCAGTAAAATAATAATTTTTTGATAAATCCCTCTTTACATTCTAAATGCTAAATGGTATCAGGCTCGTATTCTGGGCCCTTGAAAACATATATTTCGATATATCACAAGCTGAGATGAAATTTTTCATTTCCTCTTCAAATCTCTCCCCCCCCTCCTACAACCACTTTGAGGAATTTTCTTAAAATCCCAATTCTGGCATTGGAGATTGTTCATCTATACTTTTCTACAATTATCAGCCAACGAATCGTTTCTTAGTTACCAATTTGGAGCCAAATTCACTTTATATACGTATAAGTATCTTCTCCCCTCCCCCTAGCCGCACCCCCTTACGTCCGAAATGCAAAATAGTGCCAGATTCGTATTCCGCGTCCTCGAAAACTTATATTTCGATATATCTCAAGCCACAATCGTAAAATCTTTTGATTCTGCTCCTCGTCCCTCCCCCTCTGTTATGCAATTTTTTAAATTTCAATTTGATAGTAGGATTTAGTTAGCAGTGTACAACTAAACAGCTTGGATTTACGTTTTAGCCTAATTAGGATACCTTTTTTTCGCAAAAAACCAAAAAAAATGAGATTTTTAGATTTTTATCGCTTTTTTGAAGCCCCTTCGCAGCATTTTGGGCCCCAGCAAACTGACATGTTCGGATTCAGAGCGTGGAAAATGCTATGAAATAGCGCCGATTTCAGCTATCAACCTTTTTCGAGGGAAAGTTTTACGAAAGTTGTGAACTTTTGAGCTTTCATTGTTCTTGAAGGTAGTAGCTTCGAATTGGCAGACTGGTGATGGTTTTGGAAGTAGGTATGCATTCCCCAACTTTTCGGACTGATCACAAATTTCAACCCTTTCGGTACATTTTTTTTGGCTGCGCTCTAGAACTATATGTTGGTTTTGGTTTTTACTGCTGATTTCCAGACAAAATCACCCGCCAGAATTGCTCTGATGTGTTCTGTTGGTTTGGTTTGGCACTAGTGCCCAAATTTTTATGAGTAAAAATTTTGCAGTAGGGCGTATAGATAGTGAAAATCGAAAAATGGAATTTTTTCCAATCTACTGGATAAGAAATCATGAAATGTGTAGCATTTCAAAAAAATCAAAAGTACTTAGAAACTTTTAACTTTTTCGACCTTTCCTTATCGGTACAAACGAAATTACATAATTGACCAATTTTTTGATCAGGCTATTACTGTCTAACCATCTGCAGTGGATGAGGGGAGATACAAAAAATCCGTTTTGCGGTCCTATTAGGCCATTACGACCATTTTTGGCGATGCGATGTCAGTTTATATTTTTATTTTTATGTTCCCCCTAAACTAAAAATCATTGCTCAACTTGATACTGACCAAAATCGATCTAATTCTGGAAATAAGCTTTGGTTGGCGGCAGATTTGACATTCTGGAGTGGGAATAATTTCAGGTCAAAATTCAGTCATCCCCAAATTTGGGGAAGGGATGCTGAGGGGGTAAAATCGCTAAAATTGTTCCTTTTTAAAATAATCGATAGACGATCCAAAGTTGTATACAGTGTCCAAAAATCAGCCTTCTAGGTCAATTGGGAAGGGAGGTATGAGGTTTTCTCCCTTTTTTGGCCTTAAAAAGGGGCGGCTCCTCTTCTATATCACCTTCAAATTTATCTAGGAAATTGAAATTTAGTATGTACATTTAGCAAAGACTGTAGGTGTGCCTTTTGGTAGTTCTTGCTTCTCAGACTCATTGCTCCCCCTTACAGCCTCGAAATGTGATTTTTTGGGAGCAGATTTTTTTTCACCAAATTGAGGTAGGAAGTTGTAATTTGGTATGTAAATTTAGTATATGTCCTAGATTGCATTTTCTCAAGCCAAGGTGTACCTGTAGGTGTGTCGATTTCTCCTCCTGAAATTTGAACTTTTTTTAAACGTTTCTCCCTTGTAATTTTGAATTTTATTGGATTTACGTGTGTACTTTGAAGTGTGTGTTAAATTTTTTCAAAAACATCGGCTTTACTCAATATATCGACGATTCACCTTTTATTATGAAATTAAAAGTTAAATTTCAGTCGAGTCGTAACTTTACATGTCAAAAGCACGCATCGAGATCTTTAGTTATTCAACATTCATGCAGGAATTTTCCAATTCTGTTGCTTCCATCATGGCTGGTAAAGTGTTCGGTAGTTAGTTAAATTTTCAAGAAGAGTCTCTAAATTTTGTTTCATAATATAGATAACTATTTCTTTCTTCGTCACGTCGTTAGTATGTTCATGATGAGAAAATCATATTAAAGCAGTGTTTATGGTTTGAAAATTACTCACGCAGCCTCAAACAAACCACTAGCTCATCATGTTAATTTGTTCGTAACAGCGAGAGCGTGCTGAATTGAAGTAATTTCATCTTCTTCCATAGGTTTACGAAACCTTTATATGTAAACTTACGTAAGCTAGGCATCTAAAAGAGAGCACGCACAATATACCTACCTACTTATGCCTATCTACCTGCGTAGGTATGTTTAGGTATGCGTACTTTCGCACAAACATCCATTTACATGTGCAGAATTGACTTTTAAACAAGTCTGTAGTGTATAGACGGATATACAACAGTGTACAATATACCTTTACCTATGGTATTGTGTTGGTTCGTGTACTTGCATAGACCACGATGTTTTGAAACGATCGATAAATGAGTAAGTATATACGAATATATACCTAGTTTGGTGTATGAATTCGTTGCTACTAATCTCGACGTTATTGTTTAAAATGAAACACTTTGTTGTGTGCATTGTCGTATCAAAGAAAATACGATGTCATTTTATCGAAGAGTTCACTGTCCTTGTACTTATGCTGTTGTATATGAATACACGCAGCCTGCATTGCGTCTCGGTCCCAAAATAATCTAGCTGAAGAATATTATTATTCTTTTTATAAAGGTAGATAATAAAACGCGTTATTTATTTCATCTTATATTTTTTCATCTAATTTAAACGCCTCGAGAAACCTTCGCAAATTGAATTTCTGCCCGCAGATTTTCGTCGTCGATATTAAATTATCGGAAATTATATCAAAGGCTGGAAGCTGGAATTAACGAATTGCGGATTTCTCATTTACTTACTACGCGTTTCCAAGGGTATCAAATACCTTCGAGGATCGTGTATAAAATTTATTTAGTATCAGTTTATGTTTTCATTTTTTTTTTTCAGACTGATATTAATAAGCTGATAAATTTAATTAGGTGATGAGGTGAAAAATTTTTAAATATTTTCATACTTTATCACGATGGAGACAATTCGTCCATCATCTTAAATTCAAGACTTTTCGTTAATAGTATGTCTCACTTTTTTTACCAAGTTGCATTCGCTATTTTACATACTTCACATTTATAATATACAGCATTATACCAATTATTGTTCAACGAAAAAGTGAGTCTTTATCAATAACTGAACGAGGAATAAGTGGCTGTGAGTGCACTAAAGAAGAAGTATGTTTTTGTAAACAAATTTTAGTTTTCAGTTCAATAGCAACTGAAATTTTAGAAGTAATAACTTAAATATTTCATACTATTGAATTAAAAAGTTTTCAATTCAACTCTTACTTAAAACCATAATCGAGGGAGTAATCATTTCTGAATGTTGAAAACAATATTACAATTAGAGTTACATCATTTACATCGATATGCTCTTCTGATATGTACTGTGATAAACTTTGTGAAACTAGTTCTTGTTCAATTTGTTCATTGTCATTCTCATTAGTAAACGCTGGTAAATGGTACAATGTAGGCGTTTTGAATCGGAAAGCTGTTCGTTTAGCAGTTACATTATTTAAAGAGGAAGATTCCTCATTCTATGACACAAATTATTTTGATAAAAAATTAAAATGTAGACGTCTGCCTTACTAAAACATTTTGCTCGAGATTGAAATGAGACGTTAGCAAGTACAAGGATACTACTTCTGGTTGTGGAATAATACCTTTATTCAAGTTAAATTCGGAAGGCACAGAAACATCATGGGTAGTGACAGGATGATTTAGTTTAATTTGCTTAAGCGTAGAATGATCTTGATATAAATTTATTTGGGATGATATTATATTTGCAATTTTGGTTTTACTAAAGAAAGACTTCTATGCATAAAATTCTACCACTGTAATTGATTTCCAGCCACCAAGCTCTTTTAGCATCGTTACATCATTCAACACCATGACTTTCATTTCCCATGTATAAATACAAAGTCCAAGTGTTTCACTGGCCATCTTCACCAGATTGATGAGCTCCGCCATTTCTTCTTCATCCGCAGCAATCAAGGTGGTATCATTTGCATATCGCAGATTAGAGACCCTTCTTCCTCCAATAGAAATACCACCAGTCCAATGTTCAAGAGCCTCGCGAATTATATGCTCATAGTAAATGTTGAACAACTGCGGGTACAACCCCGCTCTGCTTGAAAAGCTTCAGATTCTTCACAATCAACTCTCACCGCCATAGAATTGAACTCATATAGGGACTCCGCCAAATCTACTATACGAGCACTGAGCAGGGACTCCCATCTCTTTTAAAACTTTGTAGAGCTTCTTCCAATTTACGCAATCAAAAGCTTTGGTGTAATCTATGAAACACATCACTAGAGATATGTTGAACTCTCTGTACTTTTCGATGATTTGCCAGACATTCATTATCTGTTCCCTTGTGCCTCTTCTTGGCATGAACCCGGCTTGTCCAGGTGGAATTTGCCTGTGTAGATACCCCTTAATCCAGTTGTTTAGGATTCGTAACATGACTTTGTTGCTGTGTGAAATTAGAGTATAATCTTGCATCTCTTTTCTTATGCAAAAAAATCAGCACCGACTTACACCATTCAATAGGCCATTTACAACTCTGCCATATCACACTGCAGAGTTGCCACACTGCTTTGATTCCACTTTCAGCTTCAATACTATCGGAACCAGGTGCTTTGCGTTTCTTCATCGCATTCACCGCCTGACTTACTTCATCAAGTAGGATGTTTGACTCATCTTCACCTGTCACTTCGACCGTAGGCACCAGTTGGTTCATCTCTGGTGTTCTTCTGTCTTGGTACAACCGCTCGCAGTATGTTTTCCAGCTGTCCAGGATTCCTTTAGGATTTTGCACAACTGTGCCGTCATCTTTCTTGATCGTCCTCTGTTATCCATGGCTGCTTTTTCTTTTACACGCCTTCTCTTTCCTTAATAACTGACTCACATGCCCGAGTAATCTCGGTTTTGATATCTTCCCTCATGGTATTTCGGTCATTCGTATTCGGACACATGATATTTGTCCTAACAGCCACCTTCTTCAATTCAGCCTTACTTAAATCGAAGGGCAATACATATGTGAAATGCTTTACATCGAGGAGATTGAGTGGGATGAGGGGTACAGTTTTAGGAACATGTAGCTACTTGATTCATCTATAGTAAGTTTTCCTGTTTAATTTATTTCCATTTTGTCAAAAGTTGTATGATGAATCGCGCGATTACGTCGATGAATCATGACTGCGCTTTTTGTGAAATGCTTGAAAAATTTAATTCTGAAATTTATACAGCTTTCCAACGCAATGTCCTTTCAAAATTTGTAATTATATTGAAATTTTTCTTTAGAATGTGTTGATAGAAAACATGAATATATTCATTTCCCTTCTCTCCTCAACTGCTGTTCGTGGTGTTTCATCGTTTCGACATGATAATAACTAGGCATTCAGAATAGGCAACTTAATTAACATTTCCCGCTGAGTTATTTACGGCGTATAGCTAGGCAAAATACTTCACATTGGTGATCATTTCGATTTCGTCGCATTTTAAGGCGTTTTCAATACTCACGTCGCGTCGACGATGTTCCAATTGATGTTCCGAATCGAACGCAGCAGTAATTATTCGATGTGTAGTTGTGGTTCAAGGTTATTCGAGTCAGAAATTGGTATCAAGGTAGAATGTTTTATTTTCTATTCATTTCGTATCCCAAAAATTGATGCGACATAGTAGTTGTAACTTTAGGTACTCTAGGTACTTTATGTGGAAATCAGAAGCCCAAATGAACGTTGTAAAAATTTTAAATAAGTGAAATTACGCGACAGGATATAATTTTAAATAGTACAAAGTGAAATTGGTAAAATATATTTCGCACAGAGCATTTAAACGAATACAGGCGTTAGATAGGTAGGAAATTTTTTGATAGAAATATCGTATACGTGCGAAAACATTCAACTCGTAAAAATTTTAGTAATTTCTACTCTGAAAATTTTAATTAAAAAAGCTAAATTTCAAACATTGAAAAAAAAATTCGAAAAGTTGGTCGCTAGAAAATCAAGAATTTTTAATAAGAAATACCATTTTGTTTGAGGATACAAAGTCAGTCATTTTGTTCAGAATTTTTTGCTTAATTTTCTACGCCATAATGTCAATGAAAACCAGACTATTACCGACTGTCTGTGAGCGACATTTGTTTTGTAGTCCAGCAAAACCGTTGAGACCTTTCTTAGCCTTGTCAGATATTTACTCCTTTTTTTATTCATTTTCTCTTCCAAAACTAAAAATTATTTACCAAAATCGGTCAAATTTTGCTGATTTAATGTATATGAGTGGCCATAATCTTAGGTCAAAATTCAGCTTTGTCCAAATTTGGGGAAGCGGGTGTTGAGGGGCTTAAATGGAAAAACATTTCAATTTTTGAGACAATCGATAGAGGATCTAAATTTTTATAAAATGTTTAAAAATTAACTTTTAAGGTCAATTAGGAAACTGTATATGGCGGTTTTTCCCTTTTTCAGCTTGAAAAAAAAAACGGCTCCAGGCATATTTCTTCTCAAAATTAAGGAAGAGTAGAGGCGTAAATGTAATTTTTTGAGGTTTTGACTTTTTAGCTTCATCGCATCTCCTCGCAGCCTCAAAAATATGATTTTTTGGTCAGTTTTCTTACTTTAGGTAGTGTACGTGTTTGATATTCACATGGATATGTCATTCTGTGAAAACGTTACGTTTTCGGTGTGATATTTTGGATTTTTGAATTTTATGTTGAAATTTTAACATGGATAATTATATTTTAAGGGTGGGAAAGTTTGATAAAACTCACAATAGAAGATGAAAATGGCTGATTTTTGGACTTGATGAAATGTCGGAGTTATCAAAAAAAAAAAAAAAATGTGAACTTATCAATCGTTTTTAGCATTACATATCCATGATGTACAATTTTT
>FIZR01029075.1:0-17283 GCA_900060175.1 Ferrisia virgata
CCCTTCCCTAGTTGTGTGTGTGTGTGTGTGTGTGTGAGGGGGGGGGGGTGCATCCGACAAATTTTTTTCATGGTCAAAAAATGGAAAACCCCCAAATTCCTCTTCCTAATTGACCTAGGAAGCTGAAGCCTATTGCTCAAATTTAACCGATTTTAATCGGTTTCAAAATAAGCAAATGATTTTTAGTTTCGAAAAAAAAATAATAAATTGGGATAAATATCTAACATGAGCAAAAATGTTCTTAATGGTCTCCTTGGACTCCAAGACGCATTTTACTGATACCCCCCCCCCCCCCCCCCCCCCATTTTACTGATTCCCCCCCCCCCCCATCCAATAGCCGTAGGTCGAAAGATCATAGAAATTCAGTCTAGAAAAAGCCTTCTTCAAATAGTCATAAGCATAATTAATGTCAAATTTAATAATACGATGGAATTTGTATTTTTTTCCCAAATAGATTCTTACGCGAAATTATCCGATAGTCGAGATGATGTAAATAGTGGGCCACTTGATCTCAGAGTTACTACACATTCCATTGATGTAAGAACAGTTTCCAGTTATGTTAATGCGCAGCACAATAATCAAGGTATAAAAAATAGTAAAAAAATAAAAGAACCAATGAATTTCTGTACTAAAAATACGAATAATTCATTTTTCTTTCATTACGATTCGACAGACGTTTCGCCTCAAATCGACCTCACTGTTCCAACCATAGAAGGAATAGGACGCCAAAAATATGGGAACATATTCTCGATCCCATACTGCGGACAAAGGCTTTCCAACAAAACACTTCTAGACCCAGAATGTAATCGAGACGAGATGGAGGTGGAAGAAAATTGAACTTTTTTTTCCTGTTATACATATACCATCGAGTATATTAAATTATTGTGTACAATTTTGAGCTTACTATATATCATTATTTTTAGCATTTTGTTACCATTTGTTTTATTTTAATTTTAATTTTTTTTTCGTTCTCTTTGAATTTTATTTTTACGTTGTGATTATTTTTTCCCTTTTCGTTCATGTTTTTTTTTTTTCTTTAAAGCAAATTTCCAAAAAAAAAAAATAAAAGGTCGTGCAAGTCAGTAGCCATCACGACGACGTGCAAATCGGTATTATTTTTACGAATTTACGCGTTGTTTATATTATTTAAGTGAAAAAAAATTGTTTTTCGCAAACATCGTTTGTATATTATACATTCTACGAAATATATAACTTTCCTCCATTTTATTTTCTCCAACATTCCCATACTCATTTTAAAGTCATTTTTACAATGAATCGCTCGATAGGTCGTAAGATTTTTTTCACTGGTTTAATTTCTGTTTTATTTTTCTTTTATTGTTTTTATTTTTCGCTAGTTTAAATGAGTTATTAATTTAACATTATGTAATACCCTAAATTAATAATTCATTTTAATGTTTTATTATTTTGTTGTATTTTTTTTCTTCGTTCTTCTGTTTCTCTTCTTTTCTTTCTTTCTTTCTTTTTCTTTTTTTTTTTTTTATTTATATTTCTACTTATGTTAATGTTTGTAAGTTAGGACAATGTTACTTTATGTGATTGTTTTCAAAAGTAAATACATTTCAACATTTGAATTATTAACGATGTGAAAAAGAAAGGTAATTATTGATGTGGCGCGTTGAAGAAGAGTATAAAACGTAATGTTGCAATTGAGGAGTTTTCTTAGACTTATCTTCTCCTTTGGCGTGTATATTTTTATGTTTTCATTTAAACGATGTAAAAAATAGGTAATTTAAGGATTTTTCATGTGTTACTCAAAGAACGTTTATGAAGGAGAATAATGATAAGAAAATGGATCTCGAGGTAGTATAGTTCAATGAATTGAATAGGTTTTAAAATTAGTTATTTATTCGTTTTTTTTATTTTTTTTTTTAATTAAAATATTTATCCTTTGTTCAGCTATCACGGCCATTGAATAAAATTCCGTGAGATTAATTCAGTTCTGCTTTTAAAAAACATTCACCATTAGTCAACTTAGGTAGGGATGAGCAATATTCCTTTCTTTTTTTTTTTTGCTAAAAATTGAAGATTCAACTCATGAGATGCAGAAAATTGCTCAAAATTCACAAAAAAAGTGCTTAAAAATGTACGAATATTGATTTCAAACATAAAAAATTTTTTAAGAATCATTGAAAATTGCGTAAGAATTTGACGAAAATATTGATCTAAAGTCAAGAAAAAGTGTTCAGAATTAGGTGAAAATTGACCTAAAATATGGATAAAATTGGTTAAAAAATGGGCGGAAATAAGTAAAATATGCAAAAAATTGATCAAAAACCATGAAAACCTGATAAATGGTACAGAATAGGATAAAAGTAACAAAAAAATGTTGAAAAATCAGCGAAAATTGACCAAAAATATGAAAAAACGTTTAAAATCAATAAAAATTGCTTTAAAAATTGACAGAAATGCATGAAAAATGCGGAAAATTCCTTAGTAATAACAAAAAACTATTGAAAAGTAAGTGAAATTGGATCTGAAATTTGAAAAAAAATCATCAAAAATCATTAAAAATAAGATAAAAATCACGTAAAAATGTTGAATAACTTGTAAAAACTAACAAAAAATGGAAAAAAATTATGTAAAATCAACAAAAATTCCTTATAAAATTTACAGAAATATACGAAGAAGGTAGAAAATTGAACAAGAATCACAAAAATTTGTTGACAATTAGATGATAATTGACCTAAAACATGAAATTAATTGTTAGAAAACATGAAAACCGGTGTAAAAATCAACAAAATGCGTAAAAAATGTAGAAATTTGATTAAAAAAGACAAAAAAACCGTTAAAAATCATCGAAAAATAGTGTTAAAATTTGACAAAACTAGTAAAAAGTGCAAAAAATTGATCAAAAATAACAAAAATATGTTGAAAAATTAGTGAAAATTGACATAAATTGTTGAAAATTATGAAACAACATGTAAAAATATGACAATTATATTCAATTTTCGTATATTTGCTACATTTTACTAATTTTTGATCAATTTCTTTCATTTTTCACTTACTTCTGTCAATTATTTAATCAATTTTTGATGATGTTTTACATATTTCAAGGCATTTTTCGTGATTTTTTATTAATTTTCTGCACTTTTTACTCATTTTATGTTAAAATGTTGCCAAAGCTTGTATGATTTTTTGTAATTCTTAATCAATTTTCTGCACTTTTTCCACTTTTTTATCAAATTTACGCGTATATTCGATGTTCAATGAATTTTAACAAAATTTTTTTAATAATTTTCGTAAATTTTATCAATTTTTCATCATTATTTTGTCATTGTTGATCAAATTTTTGCTTTTTTGTCAATTTTTCACTCAATTTTCCAATTCTTTTCGTGTTTTAGTTGATTTTTAATTTATTTTCAACACGTTTCGACCAAATTTCTGCCTTTTTAACTCGTTTTCAGTCAATTTTTCATCCAACTTTCGATGATTTTCAACTTTTTTTTTCTTCATATTTTTGACCCATTTCAATGTTCTGCAGTTTCGTGCAATTCCGCAAATTTTTTGAGCAATTTTTATTGATTTTAAGCGGTATTTTTCATATTTTTGGTCAGCTTACACAATTTTTTAAACATTTTTTCGTAATTTGTACCCAATTTTCTATGATTTTTCAGTAATTTATGTCATGATTTAGGGTAATTTTCACATATTTTATTTTCTGCCTTTTTAACCAACTTTTGTCAAATTTTCACCAAATTTTCAATGAATTTCATCATTTCTTTTTTTTTTTCATATTTTACGTGAATTTTCTCTTTTTTTTTACTCATTTTTGTCCATATTTTAAATTATGTTTAACAATTTGTTTTTCTAATATTTTAGGTCAATTTTTACCCAATTGTCGTTATTCTCTCATGATTTTTGACCAATTTTCTGCATTTTTTACCTAATTTTTGTTACATTTTTATCTAATTTTCAATCATCTTTTATAATTTTTTCACAGTATTGGTTAATTTTTCAATTATTTAATATAATTTTTTCGTGATTTTTGACCAGTCTTATTTTTTTTATGAATTTTAATCGGTTTTCTGCATTTTTTATCAATTTTTGTTAAATTTCTATCCAATTTCCTACAATGTTTTTATAACTTTGGTCAATTTTTCAGCCATTTTTTAAAAATTTTTCGTTATTTTTGATCAGTTTTGTACTTGGTTACGACTTCCTATCCATTTATTGCGCAATTTTTAATGATTTTTTTTACAAAAATTTCGATGCATGGAAAAATTCTTAGAGAAATATGGAAAAAAAACATTTTTCAAGCATCCCTGAAAAATCGTCTATGGGGATTAAAATTGAAATTTTGCGGTTAACCATCTAAAATTAATATCTGAAATCCATTTGTGGAGGGGAGGGGGAGGGAGGGGAACTTCGCCAGACCATACATTTCACTACTACTACTACACGTACTACGTTGATAAAATCCACCCACAATCATCATTTACATAAAGGTAACGCGTGCAAAGGATCCACAGCCTGCAGGCCTTTAGCGCACCAAACAATACGAGTAGGTACACCACGTTGAATCAGCATCTCGCCAGACATACTCACAGATAATACGCGGGCGAAAATTATCCACCATTGGAATTCACCGTCACACGACAACAATGGACCGGTTGCAACGTCGGTCGTGTCTCTTCACCGATCAAGTGGCCAAAAGCAAAACGTTTAAAAATATACGTTCGTACAAGAATTTGAATGAGAGGAGACGATGGATTAGTACACTCTCCGGCGTACTCGTACAAATACGCTCTCGCCGAGTTTTTACTCCGCGAGTACGAGGAGCCCAGACTGGCACTCGCAGTTCGCGTATAGTAGTTTACGTGCAGTGTACCCCGCCAGAACACCTGTCCACTTCTCCTGTCCCACCTTCGATCTGGTCGGATGGCGCGCGCAAGGTAATACCTTCATATTCCGCTGTTCGTTTACAGGTTTTCAGGTTTCGGTTTCGGAGTTTTGGTTAACTCGTCGCTCGTAGATACGCTTTATACCAAATTGATAAAGAGAAACTGGTTGTTGTAATGGAATCTAACGCGAGTGTATGCGACGAGCTTCCATCGTTATAGTAAATTATATTATTCGATAATTTTTTATTTATTTTTTTTTCCTCTCCAAACATATACGTATCATTTTTATTTGGTGAAAAGTTCGACTCGCGGTGTGATTAGCTAGTTTTTCTATTTATCTATCTTATATTTCCATATCGGCGTATTGGTGTTTTGTGATCGCAACTTATATATTACTACATATGTATGCTTATGCTATGGTGATTTAGCCGAACGTGGAGAAATTCTAGTCATCGGTCGCGTATATGTGCGTGTCTATCTGTTGACGGTGATTCTAATAAACGTAACACTTGTGTTTTGTGAACGCAGAATTCTCTTATGTTCGATTTAAATACGTAAGTACTAGTTTACTATTTATTATCGTCCTCTTCCTCTCCCTCTCACTCACTTTATCTCGTATATACGTGAAATTTTTTCATACAGGTACATGTCTAATACTGTGTATATATACCTGTATTAAAATTAGAGTGCCAACTTTACAAAGCCACCAATGATACGAAGGTGTTGTTAACACGTTCAAGGTGTATAGTATAATGCAATTTGCCTTAACCAACTACATATAAATGCTGTTACAGAATAAATAACACTTTTTGTTTCGAAAATATGAATGTATTATTGTCAACACGTCGATGACGATGAGTCATATATACATAGCTATGCATTGCATTCGAATGTAATCACATTATTCCCTCACCTACTACGTGTGTACAATTCATCGGTTTTATACAGTTTCACTGCTGTATTTTTTATGGGCTAATGCACGTAGTACATGTGCAGTGCACTCCACTAGCTATTCATACAGACAAACACATTGGTATGTTTCGTTTCACCTGAGCTTACCTTAAACAGGGATCTAGGAAAGGCTTTGGATTGAAAAGGGAAGGTGTTCCAGTAGCAAAGCAGGCTCATAATTGTGCACAGTACGTGTTCTTGAAATGATCACGAATCGTTTACGAGTGAAGCTTATATCTCGTATCAGATTCGAAATTAGCAAAGAGCGTTTCCAAATCCCAAAAAATGTTTGACCCCCACCCACACACACACACACACACAAGGTGAATATTTATCTTACTTACGTACATGTAAGTCCAAAAATATGAGATATATCAAAAAATCTGATATAACCAAATATGTTCTCTATTAAATTTCACCCTAGACAAGAATGTTGCTATTTCAAGAATTTCAACATTGGACCCAAAAAAAAAGGACGATGGTATTTTTATTCAGAGTATTTAATTACGAACAACATTCTCATTGCATTTTGATGGCTAAAAATCTTATTTCAACTGCCTTGTTGATAAAATCCAACTTGGAACAAGGCCAGTATGAGTCAAAAAGGGTGGCAACAGGAGGACTTACACGAACTTTTCAGTCATATTTCGAAGTAAAAATATTTTTCTTGTACTTCCTACACATTGATATGATACTAATATGTGTTGACTCGAAGATTGAACGTGACTGTAACCTAATGTACTACCTTAGAAGTAAAGGATGAAGAAGGTGTGGAGGGGGGAAGGGGGTACATATTGGAATAATTTCTTTTGAAATAACTTCACATATCGTTAGTTCCAAGTTTCCAATAAACTCACCTTTATGACGACTGTTTGATAAAAAATATGATTTTTTTTTACTTTATCGATGGGGGAAGTAGCATGGGGAGGGATTCTTGAACTGAAAATTTTTTTTTGATTATTGATGTTTTATTGATTCCTTATCATCTCAATGACTTGCATACATATATATATATATCTATTATTCATATGCTCCAGGAAGTACCTTAAAGCGTCTTTGTTAGAAGCACCCCTGTTGCTGGTTCAAAGAGCCTCTCATAATAAGGCTAAAAAATGGCCCTTGACCCAAAATCGATTAAACTTGAACCGAAATGTTCCAATTCAAGAATCCCTACCCCTCCCTGGATAAAATGAAAAAAACATATTTTTTATTAAACAGTCGTCGTAAAATTTTGTTTATGCTGGAAACTTGGAACTAACCATTCAAAAAAAATTATTCCAAGACATAACCTCCCTTCCCCTCCTTCCTACAGAAAAATACTTGTAAGTCCCCCGCCCGTTTTTTTGACTCATACTGAGCTTGTTCGAGGTTGGATTTTATCAACAAGTAGTTGAAAAAAGGTGTTAGTCATCAAAATGCAATGAGAATATTGTTCATAATTAAATACTCGAAATAAAAATACTATCGCTCCTTTTCGGGCCCAATGTAGAAATTTTTGAAAAAGCAACATTCTTGTCTAGGGTGAAATTTAATGGAGAATATATTTGGTTATTATACATTTTTTGATATATCTGATATTATTGGAATTACATGTAAGAGAAATATTCACGTTAAAAAAGAAAAAAAAAAAAAAACATCGCAAAACGATGTTTTCTTCCTAATCAGCATTGTGGACAAGAAGGGTTCAATGAAGCTCGTTCAGAGTCCGTACTTACTGTGCGTACCTAATTTTAACTTCTTAGCCCAATTTGGAGGAGAATTACGCGAGGAACAAATTCAAAAATAAGAAAAAATAACCAAAAACGCACATATTTGGGGCTGTGAAGGGGTGAAATGGGGCTGAGGAGTCGAGACCCACCCAAAAGGCTCACCGGGGGTTCGTACACAAAAACTCACTTTTTTGGGACTGTGAGGGAGTGCAATGGAGTTAAAAAGTCGAAACTCCCAGAAGACTGATCTATAGCTTTAACTAAATGTACATACCAAATTTCAACTTCTTAGCTCAATTTGATAGGAAGATTGAGGAGAAACAGCCCTTTTTCAAGGTTAAAAAGGAGGAACCCCCCCCCCATATCTCTCCTCTTAATTGACCTAAGAGGTTGATTTTTGAATATGTTACACAACTTTTAATTCTCTATCAATTGGCTCATAAAAAATTCAATTTTTGCATTTTTTACCTCTCAGCACCCCCTCCCCCAAATTGGGACATAACTGAATTTTGACCCATGTTCATCACCACTCATATATATCTGATCTGCCGCCAAACTGAGCCTATTGACCGAATTGGAGCGATTTTGGCCGGTATCGAGTGGAGTAAATGATGTTAAGGTTCGAGGAAAAAAATAAAAATAAATATCTGATATGGCTAAAAATTGTGTTAATGGTCTTCTAGAAACCCAAAACGGGTTTCATTGATACGCTCCCCTCCCCGCATTTGGTCGATAGACTGTTATAGCCTGGTTTTCATTGACAATATATTGCATAGAAAATCAGGCTAAAAACGTTAAAGACAACATAAAATTGAATATTTTGTAATAGAGGTATTGCCAAGTTTCATATCTTTGAGTGCATTTTGGCATTTGAAAGAAAGTAGCGATGAAATGTAGACACTGATAGACCAATATGCCTTACTGGAGAACACAGACGTGAAGGGATTTGGTAAATAGTCACTTGACATACATTCCATCACTGAGCACTGATACTTGGCAGGGAAAATTTTTTCTGCTTTTTGATTGGATGACTTCAACGGACCTCAACCAACGGAAGTTGATGATATTTTCATTAACAAATGATAACAACTATGTGATGTCACGTCAAGACGTCAATTACCTGCATAACTCATGAAAATTTCAACCAATCAGATTTTAGGAAAAATTCCAAAAAAAGTGTTGCATATGAAATCCATTTTGAAAACTAAAAAAAAAAAGTTATCAGCGCTCTCTAGTGGGAATTAGATGAGTAACTATTTACAAAAATTTTCTGTAATTATTCTCTTTCCGTTGTGACCTGCAGAGAGGTATTTTGGTGTTTCTGTGTCTGTACGATGAAAGAAATGATTGTCTTGCCGATTAAATTCCAGAAATTGATAAAATAGTCCCAGAGCTGAGTCATGAAAAATGTATCAAAATGGTTGAAATTTGTTGCGCTTTTCAAAAGTTGTGATCAGCCTACTTGGGTTTTCATTGACAACATGACATAGAACATCGAGCTAAAAATTTCATATTTGTGCTAAATTTTTTCTGTAAACTTCCGAAAAAAGGAACTCTCTGATCGTTGTGAAAGTTTATTTTTTCAAAATTTCTTCCCCGTATCAATTTTTATAAATTCCGGCCGAAAAAATGTTACACAGAATAAGTGGAAACCCTGTCTTTTGTGTTATTCCTGGCTGCGTCACTGCTATACCTTAGCAGTAAATCTTTTCTCCATATTATTTTCATCTTCGAACTATCAATTTATACCTATTTAATTTAAATAATAACAACAACATCGCTATTGTTCCGCTTATACTACCAGAAAATCGTGCAATATATAGGAACGAAAATTTTCCATCTCGAAAATACACCTCTAGCCAGGCGGAAATTTCAACCCGTTTGCCATTTGCATTATAATTTCTCCTTTAAACACATCTTCACATCCACGATTCGTAATATGTACCATTGGCAGATAACCTTCTGTGATGGTTCCTCTTCGTGACGATTCTCTCTCTCTCTCTCTCTCTCTCTCCCTCTCTGTGTTGTGCGAACTCATCAATACGTTGGCGGCGTCTCTAGTTTACGTCTATAATTAAGAGGCTCACGACGATAACTACGAATTTTTAACGTAAAGAAGATAGACGCAACAGTTTGAGTAATTTTCACATCGACAATTCCAACTGCTGTGGAGTGAAATCAGAGAGTGACGTTGTCGTTGAATTACGTACCCGTATATAGATTGACACACGTTTCCGAAGCATTGCAGACAAGATTACTCCTACATTTGTGTATAGTATACACCTTTGATTAGGTACGAAATAGAGTATACAAAGCGCGAGAAAAGTTAATGCGTCTGAAATGGAGTACCTATAGGTATCTCTATACCTACATATTTTAAAGATAACGGTTTCGCGACGAAGTGAAAAAAACTAAAGGATGGCGCCGCATCGGTATATGCGATCACGACTTTGTGAAGTACCTGGTAGGCACCTAAGAAGACTACGGTACTGCGATGCTCGCTCTACTCGTATATTTGCATGTGGATGTACGAATGTGATGGCGGAAATTTGGATGCTGAGCAGGCAGCATGGAACTATATGGTATAGTTAGACGGATACGTTTTGCTCGTTATTGTATTCTTGTTGAAATGTCGCCGTATATAATGGCATATGTGTAGTTTTTTACCTACAACGTAGATAGATAAATAGGTAGGTAGGTAGGTCTAGGTAAGATATGTGTACGTACCTCCTGAGTACACGTACAAAAGCATCTCGACTTATTTGTAAGAATACACTCGTTAATTGTACCAGTTACGTATGTGATTGTTTTACAGCAACATACGCGACAATGAGCTGAGGTGATATATTGTAGGCGATTTTTTTTTTTCACGCTTTTCTTCTCCTCCAACAGAATAGAGTTCAATGGTCTCGAGTAACAGAACGTGTCATTTGATCTTCGCGGATAAGATCGAGCGAGTTTGAAAATTAGGTTGAGTTGCCTGCGTACAACATATAAATAAATAAATAGTAAAACTACCTACGTATCGTAGAGTGCATGGGAAAGAAAAAAGGCAAAGAAAATAGCTAGTTGCGTATTTTTTGACACATTTATATTGGAAGTTAAATACCACATATCTACCCATCAGCCTTATCTATAGGTACAGATATGTTGACTCTCACCGAAAATTCCTTTACCAATTCGATACACTTTTATACCTAGCTGTATATTTACATACAACCAATCTAATGTATAGGTACATATATCTATATACATCTTGATACGTGGTAATTAAAAACCAAACAGTATGATTAACCTGGTGTACCTATATCATCATCATCCGGTTATCGAAATCACATAGTAAATTCATCCAAAACGACTCGATTGGCTAAGAAGAATCACTACCTATATACACACATACGATAAACTAACCATCAAAAGGTACGCATTGCAGAGGCGCGGACACGCCTGTAATAAAATCAGTTTCCATCCGAGACGGAAATGAGAAATTTTCTACATCTCGTTTATTATGCGGTCATTGTCGACAAACAATCGGAAACACACCGACGATATTGAGAAATCTCACCATCCGCTCATTGGTGAATTTTCAATGTCGCCCCCTTTTTCGAAAGTCGTCCCCTTGTAGATTCCAGATCGAGTTGGTTGAACTCTCATATCCAATTTGGTAAAGCAATTTTAAACGTATAAGAATTGCTAATTGATTGGATACGTCGATGTCGCGGAAATCAAATACCATATTGGAAAATTTTACCCATATTTGGTTCTGCGCACCACTCTGCAGATATCCTTTCCAGCAGAGAGGTCGCACAGTTCAGAGCTTCCAGTAACCTATCCAGTGCTCGCAGAATAGAAACGTGTAAAAAATGAATTATCTCGAAGTAAGAGAATAGACGACGAGCGACGGTTAGAATTTCGTAATTAAAAAACCAACACGGAAGAATACCTCATTTGCATACTTATCTCAATGGATGTGGTATTCGTATTCATTCGAAACCGTACCCGATATGCAAGGGCTATGTGTGTACTGTATAGTTTAATGACCCCTGAAGTTGAAAGTAGTCTTGTGATTGTGAAAATATAAGATGATATAGTTGCGTATTCGCATGCTTTGTGGTACTGTACTATGTGTACAAAGGCCCTGTTTATGAAAGCATCTTAGCTTCATCTTGATATCGAGACTTAATCGAGCTTCCAATACACACCTACCTACCTATCCATCTACGACCTACCTATTTAATACAATAGCGCGCAGAAGGCTACGTAAAGTCATACGTATTAGTTTTTGAACCGGTTGAAACTTTTTTTTAGCAGAGAATAAATTTTCTGAAAATCAACTGCGTAAATAATTAACCAATTTGTGGTCAGCCGATAGAGACTTGGTGAAAATGTTCAACATTATAAAATTTTTGTTGACTTGCCAGCTCAAAAAAGAGGCCTAACAAGCTCTCTCGAAGATTTCAAGGCCCATTTTAAACTTATATTTAGGGTTCAAAAAATCTGAAAAAATTCTACACTACTCTTCCTTCCTTTGGTACCTTCACTGTCATACCAAATTCGAAAAAAATCAAACGAAAACTCGAGTAGAAAAAAAACCAACGTTCTAGAAGAGCGTTTATAATTTTTATTTTTGAGACCGGTGGACAAATCGTTATATGTAACATGTATAGCCTTTGCAATAAATTCAGTTTTTTGGAAGTTCTCCCTCCCCCCCCAAGCATTTCAGGTTCATTCCACAGCAAAACAAAGCAAAAAGTACCTTGAGCGTTTCGATTTCGATAAAATTTTCGTTTTGTGAGTTCTTATTACTGGTTTAGTAAAAAAAAATATCGTCATTTTTACCTCCACCTTTCCGGAGGAAGAGGTGTGTAGTGGCCTTAACAATCATCACACAATCGTAATTTTTGTTAAGCAGCTTGGCTTAAAGGGGAGGATTCCACTTTACTATGTACTACTATTTATGGAGGGGGGGAGAGGAACCGAATTAAATGGTACGCCCAAACGAAGCGAGGGCGAAACTTTGAAAAAATGGGTTTTGAAATAGCATTTTTGAGTAGTTTTAACAAAAAAAATTATCATTGATGGAAAAAAATTTCTAGTTTTTTGGTCTTAAGGGAGTGTTCAAACCTTTCTCTCCGCCAACCCCGTGGCTACGTCATTGTTAATGAATAGACACCATATCCGAAAAGTTGGCGTTATTCATTGAATTTTTGAAAAACAAAAAAAAAAAATCCAGAATGGCACATTTTTCTAGAGTTTTGGCATGAAAAAAAATTTGGATCTGCGCAAACTGTGCGAAACTGAGCCTTAAAACAAGCGCTGGATTGGTTAGACTTGAGACTACTCTTTTTACACAAATATCAATTTACTTTCTTAATCCGACTCTTCTGCACCCACATTTTTCATATTTTTAATAATTTAAAGGTCAAATTGAAGCACGAAAGAGTCGGATTAAAAAAGTAATCTCAGCAGTGCCGAATTAGTAGGAATCGATATGCTACACGTTATTTTAGCAATTTTACATTTTTCAGGTGACCGGAGGAAGGAGGTGCTCGAGGAATAGATCTAAAAAATAAGTAAATATTCGTGCTCAGCGACCTGAAATTAGTATCAATTGATACTGGTAGAGGCGTTTAAAGGGTTGGATCAAAAAAATGAGCCAATAATCAAACTCAGCGGGCTCGAATTAGTAGGACTCGATATGTCACTTCATTTTTTTCACTTTTTTTGAATTTGAGCCTAACCCCAGTGCTTCCCAATGGTGTTGAGATCCCATTTTGAAAATTGATTGATTAAAACAAGCATAAAAAGGTTGATTCCAGATTTTTAGGTGGTGGCTTTCAACATTTATAATCATCATGGTAGGTTGCGGGAGGGGCCACACCCACATCCCCCGCCCGCCTCATGAAGGGCTACGGCCAAAATTACGGCGATTTTTTGAGAAAAATCGATACACCCAAGTTAGTTTTTGGGTTTTTCTGACATGGACTCAAAATATCAACTTTCCCGTTCCATTCGGAGAGAAAATATAGACTGCTTTTTTGGGGCTGTGAAAAGGGTACAAGGAGCTAGAAAAACCGAAACCGCATCCAAGTCCGCCATTAAATCCACATTCTAAATTTAAGCTGCGTAGAAGAACGGGATAGTGTGGGATTGTTGGAGGAAGGGGAAGGGTCGAAGTGATCCTTTTCGGGATCAAAAAAGAGGAAACTCCCCATATCCTACTTTCTAAATGACACAGGGGCTGATTTTTGGATACGTTATGCAACTTAAGATTATATATCATTCTGCTAAAAAATGAAAAAATACTGTGATTTTTGCCCCTCGACACTCCCTCACCACATTTTAGAAATGACTGAATTTTAACTCAAGGTCATTCATACACAATTTGGGGAGGGGGTGCTGAGAGGTAAAAAAATGCAAAAATTGAATTTTTTATGAGCCAATTGATAGAGAATTAAAAGTTGTACAACATACTCAAAAATCAACCTCCTAATGTCAATTAGGAAGGGAGCTATGGGAGTTTCCCCCTTTTAGACCTCGAAAAAGGGCTTCCCCTCCTATTTCCCTACTAAATTGAGCTAGGCAGTTGAAATTTGGTATGCACATTTAGTTGGAGCTCTAGATGTGTCTTTCGGGGGTTTCGACTTTTGAAGCTCCATTGCACCCCTTCACAGCCCCATGGAAGTGGGGTTTTACTTATTTTTCTCATTTTTTGACATTGTCCCTCACATAACTCCCCTCCAAATTGAGCTATGAACTTAAAATCAGCTATGTCCCACCTGTAGGAACATTTGATGTGCCTTTTAGGAGTTTCGACTTTTTAGCCCCATTGAACCCTTCGTATCGGCAATGTTGATTAGCGCGATGTTTTTTTCATATCTCGTGATAGTAATATGTTACGAAATTCAGGCAGAAATGCGATGCTTTTTTTTTGCATTTGAATTCAAATAAGAGTGAAGTACAAGTTACAAATATTTCTCAATTTTATCGTTCATTCACATTTACTGTGAACATTTGAAACGTTTGCTCCTTCAGTGAGCAAATTCTGATATAAATATGAAAACTGGCAACACAGCATTGATCGTAATATACTTCAATCTGATTAATACTAATGTTTTTCTTTTGCATTTACTTTTTATACGATAAATTTCAAGAATATTCCTCATTTTTTGTGCCATTTATCGGTTTAAATCGATTGCACAACCTGCTTAGAAATCCACCAAGTGTCTCGAGAATTGGCAACATGGTAATTTTAATTTTTAAGATTTTCGTGTATTTTGCTACTTTTTTCTCATATTTTACTGCGATTATGTATTCTTATCTCATTTGGCTATAATCTTATTAGAACATCATCCTCACTCTCTCCGTCTCGCTTCCTTCCTTCTAATAGCCAAATTTCACTATATCACTGTCCTGTAATCCGTACCGGCGAACACCGGCAACGCTGCAATAAATCCCAATCCCACCGACTCATCTAATTACTCGAATTCGTTGGCATTTCACGCCAGGAAAACAACGTCATCGGCGGAGATACTTAATTGATGACCATTTCTTTCCCACACTGAACTGCATAAGTAAGGTGCCCTTGTCACAGCGACCGTGCGAAATAGAGGTCTTGGTTAATGAAATTAACACGCCAGTAGGTATAGCCGCGCTGCGGGACGTGGTGAGGTAGCTATATAGTACAATGATGCGCCGATGTAATCTGTAAAAATAATTTCCTATATAATAATGGGATAATTTCATATAGTACGTTAGGACTTGCCGAGTCTTCGAGAATTCGGCCACTGCATCGGTAGAAATACATCATTACTTTATAGTGTGTCCGTATCCGAGTACTCGCGTATAGCTAAGCTACATACAAACTGTTAAATCGATCCATTCGAGTTGTCATAGCGATTTCCGTTCGAATTTATGGAAAAATTTGTTACACTTTAGAAAACGTCGCTCACACAGGGCACGAGTTTCTTTTCAAAAATTCCTCAGTTACGTAATTATTTCGAATAAGCCTAATTAACGCGACGCGGTACCAAATAGGTTTTCGTTTTTTTTTTTTTTTTACTCGTGCATGGACGCTCATCAGTCGTCGTCATCGTCATCATCATCAAATATACAAAATATACACACATGTTTGTAGTTGGTTCGTGTATAAGCGAGACATGCTTATACGACGACCGACGAAGGTAAAATTTTTTTTTCCAACCATTTGAAGAGGCGTATTGCCATGCGTGGCTATCGTTCTAATTGCAATTAACATGGCAAGAGTTGGGACGTGAATGAATATATACGACGTGTCCGCATAAAATTCACCCAGTATACCGGATTCGCTTTCGTTAAACGAGTACCGAAGTCTGGCAGACAGGGTGATCGGTACCTCACGTCATCGTCAGATAATATCGAATGTGATCTTGACCGCGTGTTTGGACGGGTAGCTTTGAGGTTAGCGAACTTCGCATTCCGCTTTCGTGGATTCATTTTAGGACACATTGTATACATACGTAATAGTAGGTATGCTCGTCTTTGATATAATAACACCATACGTACTACTGTATTGTACCATGTTTAAGGTCAAATCGCAACATCATTTGAACCGATTTAGGTCCCATACACACGGTTATAAGTATTACGATTATACCTACGCGACAATAACAGGTTTCATTTGGTTGACTGTTGACGCTAGAGAGGACACCAGCACGCGAATATTGTTTATACCACGTATGTATCGTATGGAAAAACAAATTCAATTCTAGTAGGTATCCCTTGCCTATTTCCCATTGCCCATAGCTACCTACATATTAAAAAAAAACGCGACCAGTAGGTAAAAATTTCCCAACCCAAACAGTTAGTACGCGGCATTGTTTATTCAGTAATTAGGCAACCTTGAAATTAGTCACAGTTTGGTTGATTTTTTTTTTTTTTGCAAAATTTATTCGCTTCAGTGGTTGCTGGCTGTACGACGATGGATAGCGAATTTCTTCTCACTGCTTCAAAGCCACCACCAACACCAACACAGTATACTACGCTGCTAAAGAAATCGCGACATCAGGTTATTGACTTGTTGGCTATCCAGCTTGTTGACGTTTTGTATTGCAACCTGTTGTCGCAGGTACTACAGTATCATGTACTGTATGTAATCGTTCAATCATATTTTTCATAGCGGTACTAAGTATATGTATGTACGTAGACGGTGCAGTACAGCTTCCGACATTGTTCGTGTCAACATTATGTCATTATTGGTGCTGATTAATCGATTCTTTTCTCCATCTCTTCGGCCGCCATTCAATGTACATGTCAGTACTGGCATTGTAATGTGTATATAGCGAAACATATACCGTACTCTGCGCCTGTATGACGTAAACGGAAGTCCAAAGGTACGACAACGACAACCGTTTCCAGCAACCAGTCAACTTGTGCATGTGTCACAGTTGTACCAACGATGATGATGATGATAAGTATCAAAGTATGTTTTGAATTTGTGATTTTCAACATGAAAGTCGCGTACACATTCAAGTTCGCGTGTGATAAAAATCGTGTACATAGAAATGTACTGCACGTAAAACCTTTGTATTGTGTTACCCACATGTCCTTATGTCTTGAGACTATATACATGTTGTACGAGTAGTCGAGTACATTCTTCAAATCTGCACTAATACGACACTAGAATGTGATATTATAATTTAATAGGAAACGATAGAACACTCCCTTCCAGTTATCGACCAATTTCACTCACATCTGTTCCATGCAAAATTCTTGAGAAAATG
>FIZR01029080.1:0-17132 GCA_900060175.1 Ferrisia virgata
GCCAAACTAAGCCGATTGACCGAATTGTAGTGATTTTGGTCAGTATCGAGCAGAGCAAATGATTTTAATGTTCGGGGAAAAAACTAAAAATAAAAACCTGACATGGCCAAAAATTGTCTGAATGACCTTCTACGACCCCGAAACGGATTTTGTACGCATTCTCGACCCCAACTGCCGTTGGTCGATAGACTATAATAGCCTGGTTTTCATTGACAATATGACATAAAAAATCGGGCTGAAAAAAGCTCACGTACAAGTACATACAAATCGACTAAATTCAAATACGTCTTGTCACGCTGAATCTGGCGACCCTTGAAAGGTCATTTACGCCAATTCGCATCATAGTAGCTGACTTCGCGACAATGAAAAAAAATTACATTAAACCGCTTGTAATTACCCATTCATCATTGAGCAGCAATTTTCCCATCACCAACACCAATAAAATATACACTACGTGAAGTCTAAAAGCACGATAAATACATCATCAAAGGAAGCTACAGGAAGGGTATTAATTAAAGGCTTCACATGTACCATCTACTTGTATACATGTGCAGTATTCACAGTGGCATTCTTGCGAAGGTGTAACAACAATTATTACTGTTGCCACGATAATTTTTTACATAAGCCTACATAATATACACATATAAGTATGATGTAAGATACACCATATGTAAGCAGTGTAGGTAGGTATATTCAGACTTCGACTTACGTATCTACCAAATGATACTCCATTTTTTTACCATGCTAGTTGACAAAGCCCCATCGTATATCGTGTGTGTCTGTACCTACACTCAACCGTCTTGCTTTACCTCACCTACCATAGAAAAAAAAAAAAAAAAAAAAAGGCGCCTATATCGAAATTCGAAGAAAAGAAACACTCAAACAATACCCAAACCTAATCCATCCCTAACAACCTTGAGATCATCACACAGCATTGGAAGTTCGAACGAGTCAAAAGCTATGCTGGATGGGTACAGTAAACATAACCACCAAGAGCTAGCCTGTACTAGGATGAAAACTCTCGTTGGATGAGAAATGGCCGGCGGCCATCGAGAAGCAGACAGTTCTGCAGATCTGATGGTTTTTCGAACTTGAAAACGGCGACAAGCTGCTGTTATACGTATGTATAGCGTAAGAGCCGCGCCGTATCATTGACGTTAGTGTGCGTGTATGAAAGGCTCGATACCATCTAATATACGTACATTTAACGTGTACGTGTATCTGTGTGCGCTTGTATGCGAGCGGGACAGGGGCGTATGTGCATGGTGCCTATGCCTGTGTACACGAACGAACGAACGAACGAACGAATGTGCTACGTGTCTGTATATTATGCTCGAACACACCAGCAAGCGCGCAGAAAGGACAGAAAAAAAAAAAAAAAAAAAAAAAAAAAAAAAAAAGAATACCGAACGTCGTATTTTTCTGTGCTGCTTAATAACTACGGGCAATACGGCGATCGTAGCATTTCTATTTTTTCTTACCGACGGCAAGAAAACGCCCAAATGCGTTCTACCGACGTAAATATAATACATAATTCTGTGCGATCACGCCTACAGAGAGAAAAAGGGCTCCAGAGTAGTGAACATAACTGCAGTCAATGGAACCACAAAACTGCCCACGGCGCCGCACCAGCGTCCCCGTACTACTCCTCCTTTCCTTGCAATACGTACACGCCGTATACGTATGTACCTATATATACATACATATATATATATATAGTTATAATTTGTGTGTATAGATCGTATTATCGCCGCATATATACGTATGTCTGTATACACACATACCTAATATCCTCTGTATACGTATACGTGTAGTATATGTACGATTCCAACTTCAACTTCGACAGTATATCTATATCTGTGTACGTAGGTTAGGTACATATAATGCCTACCTAGCTATATGTACCTACCTACGTCTGCGTCATATACAGATAGGTTTTAGGTACCATGTGTACAGTGTACCTGTACAGCACACAGCATATTACATGGCTATAGCTATACGTATGTAGGTATACACCATCGTACACAGGACGACGTCAGACGACAATGGGAAGCGGCGGGTCGTGGTTCCGGACCAAGTTGCGGTTTACCTACACCACGTTTGTCACTTTAAATTGAAACTTTTCATAGTTAAATGTAACTGCTGTCAGTTAAACCGCTGTCGAAATCCTCGAGCCGGTGGTTTGTCTTCGATTGCGGTCATGTATGAGCGAAATCGTGTTCAAAAATTTATCTAAAATGAGTATACGCTCTTACGCAAACTAAATACTAAATATAGGCTTCGGCTGTGTGCGCAGGCGAAGGAGGGATAAGGGTTGTGGGTAAAAGCCGCCTACTAGGGATGAAAAAAAGATAATTATCGAGAAAATTCAGCTACAAAGTTCAAAAAATTGCATAAATTACTCGAGGAACTTTCTAAAAATGCAGTTTTTTTGACGATTAAAGAAAAAAAACCTCCAGCCCCTTTTTCAATGTCTTAAATATCGCAACGAAAGATCCCTCTTTCTGATTCCAAACATTGTTGAAGAAATTTTTGAAAACGATCCCCCAATAAAGCTCAGAATCTATTAAATTTTCTCTTCAACCAAAATTACGATCCCTAATTTACGTATAATATTTGATTGAAACGCCTTTAGACTTTGTTGTTGTACATGACTTGAAAAATTTAAAAAAAAAAAAAAACAATATTTTCCAAAATTTTTGTCTTTACTATTTTATTTAATACTGAAAATTGTAATTCATCTCTCAAATCCCCCCCCCCATCGAACAATCCTACGTAATGGGTCTTCCTTAAAAACAAAATAACAAAGAAAAACGTACAAAAAGCATCATTTTTCGTTGCTTTTTTAGGATATTTTTGGGGAAATATTGAACGGTTAACTGCAAAAATTGCCACATTTCGAGTCCATTTTCAGAATTATTTTCTTTCAAGATCATGACATGGTGGGAAATGATTTTGAAAATTTATTCGAATGCAGCGTAAAACATAGTTTGGAATTGCGAGTTTCTTTACTTTTGATTAATTTTCCGCCTATTTCTGAATGATTTTTCTTTTTTACAGAAAATTGATCAAAAAATATTGAATTGTAGGTGAAAATTGACCAAAAATTGTTAAAAATCATTGAGAATTGGGTAAAAATTGACAGAAATGCGTAAATAAAATTCAAGAAGTTAAAAAACATGAAAAAATGTTGAAAAATAGGTGAAAATTGAATAAAAACATGAACAGAAATTCGTAAAATATGCAGAAAATTATCAAAAATCACGAAATAATGTTAAAAAATAGGTAAAAATTGACTAAAAACATGAACAGAAATATGTAAAATATGCAGAAAATTATCAAAAATCACAAAATAAAATGTTGAAAAATCATTGAAAATTTCGTAACAATTTGACAAAAAAGCTGAAAATTTATGAAAAATCATTAAAAATCATCGAAAATTGGGTAAAAGTTGACAAAAATGCGTAAAAAAAATTCAAAAAGTTAAAAAACATGAAAAAATGTTGAAAAATAGGTGAAAATTGAATAAAAACATGAACAGAAATTCGTAAAATATGCAGAAAATTATCAAAACACACGAAAGAATGTTGAAAAATAGGTAAAAATTGACTAAAAACATGAACAGAAATATGTAAAATATGCAGAAAATTATCAAAAATCACAAAATAAAATGTTGAAAAATCATTGAAAATTTCGTAACAATTTGACAAAAAAGCTGAAAATTTATGAAAAATCATTAAAAATCATCGAAAATTGGGTAAAAAATTGAAAAAGATAAGTGAAAAAATGCAGAAAATCAATCTAAATTCACGAAAAAAATTTTAAAATTACGTAAAAATTGAGTTACAATGACAAAAAAATTGTTAAAACTAATCAAAAGTTGAACAAAAATCCGAAAAAATGTTAAGAAATATGTGAAAATTGACCTAAAATATGAAAGAAATCGTTAAAAATCATCTATAATTGGGTAAAAAGATGAAAATGTTTTCATATTTCAGGTTCATTATCGATTTTTACACGCTTTTCATCATTTATTAGTAATTTTTAGTGATTTTTTTTATCGATTTTAGCCGTTTTTTAATGTTTTGGTTCAATTTTCATACAGGTTTTTATGATTTTTTTCGTGATTTTTGATCAATTTTTGATCAGATTTAACGAAATCTTTTAATGTTTTAGGTCAATTTTTACACGTTTTTCAAGATTTTTTCACGACTTCTGATCCATTTTTGATCACGTTTAGCTATTATAAACCCATTTTCATATGTTTTTTATCATTTTTTGGTGGTTTCTGATCAATTTTAGCTTTTTTTTTTATATTTTAGGGAACTTTTTACACATTTTTCATCATTTTTTCGTGATTTTTGACCAGAGTTAACGAGATATTCTCATATTTTAGGTCAATTTTCATACGTTTTTCAACATTTTTTTAGTAATTTTCAGTGATTTTTAGTGATTTTTTTAAATCGATTTTTGATCAATTTTAGCCAATTTTTTAATGTTTTAGTTCAATTTTCATCATTTTTTAGTGGCTTTAGATCAATTTTTGATCAGATTTAACGAAATTTTCTCATATTTACGTCAATTTTTACACGTTTTTCAACATTTTTTCAGTACTTCTGTTCAGTTTTTGATCAATTTCAGCAATTATAGATCCATTTTTACATATTTTTTATCATTTTTTCGTCAATTTTAGCTGTGGAGTAAAGTGAAGAGCTAATGTTCGGTAACTGAAACTACCCGCATAAACACCATTCACACGATTAAAGTACTCGATTTTCAAAAATTACATTTTTTAATCTGAAATTTACCCCTACCCAATTTTCTCTTAGCAGTCCCGATTTATACATACAAACTGAAAAAAATAATTAAGCATAGCCTAAAAGAAGTGAAGATGAAGATTTTTACATACGAAGCATTTCATGTCAAAACATCAGCATTTGAGCACTTCTGTGCTTGCCTCTTCTCCCTGTTGAATAAAATTCCAATCATTCGAATCGGTAATGAGTTTCGCTGGTTCAAAAATTTTCTATTCACTTGTAAAATGAAATTTTTCTAAGAAATTTCAATTTTTTTCACGTACCAAACGTACAAACTTGTATCAAATATTGTAACAGAAGAGTGTTGCCCTTTCACCTCTTATTCTTATACTCATAATGCTGAATCAAGCTGGCATCACTTATTTAATTTTTCATTTCAGAAATTGAACATGTACTTTAAAGTAAGCAAATTAGGAAAAAAAAATTCCGATTGCGTGCAAACGAAGTAAAAGTCGATGACACATAAAGTTTAGTTTTTCTTTAAAAATGTCGCTCGATTGCGAATTATTCATGAACGTGTACCTTAAGGAAAGTTTACACGATCAAATAATTTGTACAAATTGTGTGCAGATCGCCAATCATTTAAGAAAATTTAATAAATACTCTTCGGTGATTGGTGATTTGTACAAAATTTACACGAATTATTTGATCGTGTAAACTTTCCTTTAGGATATGATTATTTCAAATCAATTAGAAAAGATTGATTTTTCAACATGATAACTTTTCTGATATGTAAAAGAACGCGTAATTACACCAAACGCGGATTAAAATGTTTCTGGTAGCTTTGTAGTTAAACGAATTAAAAATGCTTTTTCCTATACTATAATTGATTCGCATTAAACTGATATGGAATATGGGTATTAAATGGAAGCTGAATTTTGTTTTATTATCACGACACGTGTATAATTTTCACGCATCATTAGAGTCTAATTTTCAATAATTTCTCAGATACCTACTTCGCGGTTGTATGCATATCTACGTATTAATTATTATTTGTAGTACGATTTGAAATATATTTTTCCTCTCGTCTAATCTACATCAGGCTACTTAATATTCTAAAATGTATGATTATGAGAGAGCTACTCTTTGCGCCTCACAACTTAGCATACAAATATGGTGGAAAGAGTAGAGTATATTGGTACGTACGCTTACATCACGCCGTATATCTATCTACCTAAACCTAACCGAAAGGCAAAAGGCAACTTGGTATGTCTTGCATCTTAAATAACTAATTAATTACGAAGTGAGCCAAATCCCTTATAGCACTTCGTGATTTTGGTAGGTGATAATGCACAGCACAGCACAGCACAGCACAGCACAGCACATGTACATGCGGGAGATACGAATATTTAATGAAATTCGTGGTCATGCCCCATGTTTGTAGATACAGGTACGAAGTACCTCTAACCACGTACGTCTAGGTACTTATAGGTGGATAAATTTTATTCAACAATGCATCAACTTGACATTGGTACATTATACACATGTATGTATCTCAAGACACGAAGGGTGTTTTTTTTCCTTTGGGTAATTTTTGGTCGAATATACGCACGTATTTTTCATCATTTTGTCTCCGTCAATGGAGAAGTCGAGCTACTGAGGAATACGAGCCTGTGGCCTTTCTGGCACATGTAAAAGAAGGAGTGTCTGTAAAATTCGTTTCATAATCTTAAAAAAAAGTACTTAGGGATATTATTTTTAATGTTTCAGCCGTAATCTTATATTAAAGTATATTTCAATCCTCAGTAAGTATATCCATTAAATGTTCAATCCAAACTGATGGGCAAAATGATCATTCTATTCATTCCTGAATAAATTCATAAATTAGATTATTGGAAAAATCATTTTAAGAGACGGTAATGCAGCCAGCGGGCTCAACAGTTACGTCATGTCAATGTCAAAGAATGATGAACTTAAATTTTCAGCTATGATGGTTTTCATTTTGAAAACTTGGATACCTGATGCTGCACTGCTATTCCTTCCTAAATTCTTAAAATCCACTTTTTTGAATGAAAAAATGAATCTCAAATTTTATTATTAGATATTATTAGCCTAATTTTCTATGTCACATTGTAAATGAAAACCAGGCTATTACACTCTATCGACCAACGGTGGATGAGTTGTAGAGGGGCAGGGGGTATCAAAAAAATCTGTTTTGGGGTCCTAGAAAACCATTAAGATATTTTTAGCCACATCAGATATTTATTTTTACTTTTTTTCTCTCAGAACATTAAAATCATTTACTCCGCTCAATACCTACCAAAATGGCTCTAATTCGGTCAATCGGCTCAGATTGGCGGCGAATCAAATATATATGACTGGGGATGAACTTGGGTCAAAATTCAATTATGTCCCAATTTGGGGTGAGGGGGTGTTGAGGGCTCAAGAACGCAAAAATTGCCCCCTTTTTATACTAATTGATAGAAAATCAAAAGTTGTAAAACATATCCAAAAATCAGCCTCCTAAGTCAATTAGGAGAAAAGATAAAGAGGTTTCCCTCTTTTTAACTTTGAAAAAGGGTTGTTCTTCCCTTATCTCCCCACCAAATTTAACTAGGAAGTTGAAATTTGGTATGAACATTTACTTGGAGCTCCAGATGTGCCCTTTGAGGGTTCCGACTCATAAGCTGCATTGCACCCTCTCACAGTCCCAGAAAAGATGTTTAGTGATCAAGTTTTTCTCATTTTTTGTTTTTTGAGCATGTTTCTCACATAACTCCCCTCCAAATTGAGCTAGGAACTTGAAATTAGGTATGTACATCAAGTATGAGACCTAAATATGCCTGGAGTCTCGACTTTTCAGCCCCATTGCACCCCTCACAGCCCTGAAGTTATTGTTTATCGGTCGATTTTTCTAATTTTTAGAGTTTGCTCTCCGCATAACTCCCCTCCAAATTGGGCTAGGAAGTTGAAATAGGGTTTGTTCCGTTTTTAGAGACTCTCGATGTGCCTTTTGGGGACTTCGACTTTTTAGTCCCATCATAATTTTCAGTTTTTCTGAGCTCCTACTCCCCCCCCCCTTTACCTATGCCACCAATTTTGTGCACTAAAATATGAATGATATTTTAAAAGTTGGAAAAAAATTAATATCCTACAAATTAAAAAAAAAAACATTGCTCTTCATCCTGATTTTCCTGAAATATTGTAATTATGCGAATTGACTCGATGCTTTTTTTCTTATCAGTTGTGATGGTAGGGGAATGCAGGGTACATCTAAGACTTACACTAAATCAGCATACCAGATTTCAACTTCCTACTTTAATTTGTAGGGGAGCTATGCGAGGAACTAACTAAAAGAGTAAAAAAAGCCGACTAGAAACCTATATTTTTGGCTGCTGTGAGGGGGTGCAATCAGGCTGAAAAGTCGACATTCGCAAAAGTTACATCTGCTTACTAAATTTCAACTTCCTTGTTCAATTTTAAGGGGTGGTTATGCGAGGAACGAACTCAAAAAATCAGAAAAATCGACCAAAAACCATAGGTACAAAAAATCTAAACCCCCAAAAGACACATCTATGACCACTACTAGGTCTACATACCAAATTTCAACTTCTTAGTTCAATTTGGAGAGGAGAAGCTCTTCCAAGGTCAGAAAGGGGAAAAATTTTCATATCTACCTTCCTAATTGACCTAAGAGGCTGATTTTTGGGTATGTCACGCCACTTTGGATTTTCCGTAGATTCGCTTAAAAATGGGCAATTTTTGTATTTTGGCTCCTCAACACGCCCTTACCGAATTTTGGGCATAACTGAATTTTGGCCCGACGTCGTCCCCTCTCATACACATCTAATTCGCCACCAAACTGAGCCTATTGACCAAATTGGAGCGATTTTTGTTGGTATCAAGCAGAGTAAATAATTTTATCCGGGGGCGGGTATAATAAATTTAAATAAATATCCGACATGGACCTCAAAACGGATTTTGTTGATATCCCCTTCCTCCTCCATTTACCCTGGATCGATAGACTTTGATATCCTAGCTTTCATTGACAATATGACGTAGAAAATCAGGCTAAAAATGATGATTGGAGAATTTCATAAAATAAAATAGGACATCTGGAAAAGATAAGAGGGAGATAAAATAAGTAGAATTTTTTTGAAGTGTGAATATAACTACTCCACAGCATTACAGGCTCAACTTGATACTCGTTGAAAATTCGAAAATTTCAGTAAATCATTTTCTTCGACATAAATGAGAGCTATCTCAATCTGCACAGACCTATTCTGATTTTTTGAAATACCTAATTAAAAATGATATATGTACTTAAATACAGCAATGAAAATTATCAAAATATTAATCCACTAGATTGAATCTATACACTCTCTTCGAATCAAAAAAATCGAATAAAAAAGTTAAAACTAAAAAACCAACGTGCACTCTTCCTTTATACGTTCATTCGCCAACAAAAAAAGGTACTTCACCTTATCGAGTATAATCCAAACCCATAGAAAATCGATAATTGACCACCGTCTAGAATCCTACACAGTACACAACACACCACCTACTAAAAAACCAAGCACTCCTTTGATTTCGATAATATTCTCACACATACTTACATAAACTCAAGATTTGATGTAATATTCAATCATGCACTAACCACATATTACAGTATGCTTGATTTTTCTCATACAAACGTAAAAACGTACCAAAAAATAAACGAAAAAAGAAGAAAAAAAAAAACACCTTAAAATGTACAAAACGAGATTTGTATACCATACGAGTATTTCAGGTTGGCGCTCTGTATAATGAATCATAGTACGTTGAAAAAAAAAAAAAGAACACATTTTCCACGCGAACGTGTCAGGTATAAAGGTAAAATGTATGGCGCGTGATTCGTCCAAATGGGCGGAGTTATTCAACTTTATCCTTGTGAAAAAGAACCAAGAAAATTTCACGTTTTGGTCGTACGTATACGTACATGTAGATGTACACATCGCCTGTACAGTATATCTACGAGGTACTACATAACTACACACCTATCTACCTATAGAAAGAAAGATGCTGTGTAGCAATAGCAACTCATCTGCGTGTATAGGTATCTTTTCTACGCTTATACCTATGCACTCAAACTCGCTAATTCCGGATGAGAAAAAAATTTCAAAATTGTTTTTACCTTGTGTGCAGATGCAGAGACTAATTGAAGGTTATCGTTTATAGTATATCGAATATCGTGATACATATTACACATTTTACAACGTACAAGCCTACATTTACCTACTACACACATTGGTAAAGTACCATCTTCAAACTGTTATCTCTGGTGCTGGCAACCGAAACGATACAGCATACTTACAAACGCACAGATGGAAAGCAAAGCATTTCCATATGGGGCAGATATACAACATCCACCATACATACAATATCAATAACATTGTATATGTTTTTGGTAGATGTCCAATACAGCTATATGTACGTATCCGCTTTCATATACGTATAGAGGTACACAATATGCTATATAGTTATATAGTTATATTATTATATAGCAGAGCATCAATACCAAAGTGTCATCCATTTGAACTATAGTACAACAAACAGCACATACTCGTACATGCAATACTCATATACCATGTAGATTCGGCGCGATATCACGACCGGACCGTCAAATTATACGTTTATCACGTAAACTCGACGTATTGTGAAAATTACCACCTTCTCGGAGACCCTCTCAACAATCCATTAAATTTCAGTACAATCCATCGCATCGCCATAGTACTCGTTTCAACAGCTACACATAACAAACCTATACTCATCCAGCACATGCATCACAAGTTTTGTACTTTCGTTTATCGCTCATCTATAGGCGGAGTTTGGTGACTTAATGGAGAGATGGTGGGAGGGTAGGCTGACCCCCTCCCCCCCGCTTGAAAAAGCAAAAAATTGGAAAAAAAATGTTTAAATATTTGAAAGCTCAGTTTTTTTTTTTTCGTTTGAGATGGGTGAAGGGCGCGGGCTAGGTCCGGAAGCTTCATTTTTATTTCCGTTAGAAATAGGCAGCATGTATCAATTACCCGAGCAAACTGAGGGCAAATTTTTTTCAAAAATATGATTTTAAATGGAAAAAAATCGGAGTCAGGTTTTCCTATTGTCCACGTCCCTAATTCGTCGTACAAGTTTTGAATACATCGTATCGATGATTTAGAGTGGTACACTTTTTAATTTCTGCATTTCCTCCCGCGATAATAAATTGCCATAGCTTGAATATAAATTTGGAAAAAAGCGTAGGTACACTTTTAAATAGATATCCGACCTATAATCTCTTCGCCATCGTCTCATCGACGCGTTAAAATCGATGGTGAAAAAAGATTTCCATAGAAATGTATTACGATTACCCATATTCATCGTTGAATTCGGAAAGAATCGAAAAAAATCCCTTTCCGAGGTTGTAGAAGGGGTTCATTTGGACAGGAATGGTTGAGCCCCCTCCAAAAGGAACACCCTGCGTATCCCTCTGATCTGTGAACAAAGTTTCAAAGCGCTAGCTCAATTAGGGCGTCCTGTAAAGGTGAACAATTAATCGAAAACGTTGAAAAAATGGGTTTTTTGGATTTGTAATGGGATGGGTTAGGGATGGCGAGTCGAGACCCCCCCCCAGGCACACCCTGAGCACTACTGACAACTACCTATCAAGTTTCAACCCTCTGGGTGAATTAGTCCGACCGACGACCTATACAGACGAGCAATTGTCGAAATTTTTGTAAAATGGTCCAAATGGACCGATTTCTTGGGCTGTAATCGACGTAGACAGTTTATTTTTGGATATGTTATAGCTCCTTCGATTTCCAATCGATTGGCAATGAAACTTTTTCACTTTTCGATTTTTCACCCTCACTCACTCCCATCCCTAAAAATGGACCTTCTTCAATTTGGACCATGGAATGTTCAAACTTTAATAGAAAAATACAGTCGGCGAGTTCTGACGAAATTTTAAATTTCAGCAATTTTGGTCGATATGGGGCGGAGTAATTAATTTTTTCTCTCGGGAGAACTAGATAAAAAAAAAAACATATCAGACCGAACGATTTTAATGGGTCGTGGTTTCCCTACGACCCTAAAATGATGGATTTATTGAAGTTTCAGCACCAATTTTGTGGATTTCACAAGGAAAAAACAAGATTTATAGCAGAATATTTTTAAATCTTACTAAAATTTCAATATTTCCATCAATTTTCAAGATGTTATGAACATTTTCTCAAAATTTCCACAGATACTCAAAACATTTCTAGTCATTCGTATGAAATTTGGTACGCACATTGATGAATTTTCTAGCAGAGTTAGTTCAACATCTGGAAGAGGTGTAGCCCCTCCCCCCGCCCTCCTTAAATCCTCCCATGTGTTCATTCCATGACGAAACAATCTAAAAAGTAACTCGGGTCTTTCGTTTTCGCTCAAATTTTTTTTTCGACTTCCTCTCGGTGATGTGGTGAAGAAAATCACCATCATTTCGGTCTGAATTCTTCGTGGAAATGGGGAGGGGGTGACCCTTACAATTTTCAAATTATCGCTGCTTGATTTTTTGTCAAACTGTTCAACTCTGAAGGCTCATATTTTAAAATTGATTAAACTCGAGATAAATCAGTTTGCGCGTTTTTGTTGGTCACTCAATGTAGTTTCAAAATTCAAAATTGATGTTGAAAATTTTGAAAGCTCAAATTTGAACATTTGAAATGAACCCTCAACTTTTCATAATGAGTATAAAAGATGCAAGCTATAATTTAAAAATCTGAAAAAATCACCACGAACAGAAATTTTTACTCCGGTTTTAACTGAATTAATTTTCAATATGGTATCTCAACACCGCTGCACGGGAACAGAGATTTATAATTTTGGTCAAAATTCAAAAAAAAAGTGATAACAATAAAGTGACATACTAATTTGGGGACGCTGAGTTTGATTATTGACTTATTTTTTTAATCTTACCCTTTAAAACACCTCCACTAGCCTCTTACATGAGGTCAAAATTCTAACAAATTGAAAAAATAAATTGACATATCGATTGTTACTGATTCGGTACCGCTGGGATCAAATATCAACCTGTATTCTTGATCCGACTCCCTCGTGCTTCAAACTAACCTTTAAATTACCAAAAATTTGAATAATGTGGATATTGAAGAGTCGGACAGAGTAGGTAAGTTGGTATTTGATCATAGTGGTACAGAATTAGTAAAAATCGATTTTTTATACGTCATTTTAATCTTTTTACAGCATTTTTCCATTTTTCAGTTGGCCAGGGAGACAGGTCGAGGAACGGGACCAAAAAATAAATCAATATTCTTGCTCATCGATCTCAAATTAGTAATAATCGATATGTCAATTCATTTTTTAAATTCTGTTGAATTTTAACCACATTGAGGAAGTTGGTGGACAAAGATGGTAACTTGAAATTTTCCCATAAAGTGCTTAAAATGTGTTTTGAACGGTGGGGAAGAGGGGGGAGGGGGTCAATTCAAATTCAAAATGAACTTTCAAAGTTGAGCTGTTTGACAAAAAATCTCGCGGCGATTATTGGAAACTTGTAACAGCCAACCTCTCTCTCCACCTTCATGAAGAGTTGAGACCAAAATGATAAGTGTTTTTTTTGAGAGGAAGCTGCAAAAAAATTTTGAGCGAAATCAAAAGAACCCAGTATCTTTTAAGACGATTATTTCATGTAGTGCTTGAGCCTTATTACGACACCACAATTAAACCCGACCGGTGCTAATGGGGACGTTCAGAGGGATCGGATCAAAAAAATAAGCTGATAATTATACTCATCGTCCTCGAATCAGTAGAAACCCATGCGTCACTTTACTTCTATCTTTTTTGAATTTTAACCAAAATTGATAACCTCTGTGCCCTCGGGAGTGTTAAGATCTCGTTTTGAAAATTTTATTTTTTAAAACTAGCAAAAAAAGTTCTATTTATGGTAAGTTTTTCAGATTTTTAAGTGGTAGCTTTCAATCTTCATACTCAGTATGAAAGGTTGAGCTTTCAAAATTTTGAACATCAATTTTGAATCTACATTGAATTGAGCTATTCCCCTCCCACCTCCTTGAAGAATTAAGACAGAAATTATGGTGAGTTTTTTTCACTAGGCCATCGAGAGAAACTCACAAAAAAAAATTGAGCGAAATCGAAAGACCAGAGTTACTTTTCGGATCATTTTGACAAGGAATGAAGCTTATAAAAAAAAAAAATGTTACCGAGCAATGAATTTTAGCTGGCCGTCTCTAGCAGAAAGCTACGAACGAGTATAAAGCAGAACTCGAGTCAATATTGTATATTAGCAGTGAAGTGTGTAAATCATTTTAAGGGTGAATTCTCAGTTACAATAATCACAAATTAGAGATAACGGTGCAATGGTAGCTTCGATAAAGGCTCCGAATTAAATACTTGAATTATCGCCGCCGCGTTTCCAACACAAGACATTTAATTTTTCACTCGAAAACGCCCTGCAACCTTCGGCCTGACTCTTTTCTATTTTTTTTTTTTTCATTTTATCCTCGGCGCATACACACCGTTCCTACCTACCTACCAACGCGTTTTCTTTGGGAAAATTTTTTTTCCACTTTGTATGAAACGAACTTCATTAGGGCAATGGTATCCAACTCACGTAACAATCGCATCTATGCTGAACAGCGAACGCATCTGCCTAACGATAATTTTACCAACCCCTATTTTAAGTCGTAACCCCTGCGTGAAAAAAAAAAAAGAAAAAAAAGTAAAAGGGGAAAAATGTGAACTTGAGAAGCACGACGAGCGACGAGCGACGAGACGCAAAGCCCGAACAGCCATAATGATGAAACTATGGGGGTCTCTCTACTCTTTACTCTTTATTACCGCGCCATCGCTATCCTATCCTCAGGCCGAAGGGTAGTTGGAAGGCGCACAGCGAACGGGTGGATAAGAAGAGATGGTAAACTTTTAATACGAGGCGCGCAGACCTTTCGCAGGTTTCCACTACAACAATGTACCAAAGAAACAACACGTGCCCTGGACGCAGTTCTAATAACAATCAGCCTTGATAAGCATTTTATGCTTCAACGCTTTTCTATCTCTATCCATCTCTCGTTTACTCTCTCTCTCTCTTCTTCGTAGCTCTATCACATTTTGTGTCTTGTACCTTGTGTAGTATGTGCTTCTTTAAACGCCGCCAGGAGGTCATTAATGTATAACGCGCGGTAATGTACATCGCGGCTCGGCCAGCTTATCTTCGTAGTCATCGTAGTGCTGTGGCTGGTGGTGCTTGCTACTAGTACATAAATAGTGAGACAGACTATGAGGAAAAAAAAAATAAAAATAAAAAAATAAAATTCAACATGGTAGCCGGTTCCAGTATTCTCGAGTCGATGTTACAGACATTATAACAACATGACATTGTACCTGTGAATTTTTCACCTATACGATGATAACGCGATATATTCCGCCCCCTCCTACCGCCAATTCCTTACCATCGCTTGCTTAATTATCGCCTATAAGCTATACGAATTTTTACGACGATAAATTGCCAGTTGCAACCTGTGTATAGGATTTCTTGCCCTTTCGTAAATGAATGAAATGAGCCCGAAGGTGAACTTTTTTTTTTTTTTGTCAAGTTAACGGTTTCAGAAATATAACACTCAATGGGTAAAGGGGAATATTACGCTGGGTGCTAGACCTCCTTCAGGCTTCCAACAGTAAGTTGATAATGTTTACATGTCCATCTTGCAGAATTACTCGGATTAAAAATTTCAATACCTAAATTGTAAATACTTGAGCAAGCGTATAAAACCATAAGAAGAGCACAGGTCTTACCAGAACCTTGTAATCCAAGAATATTTTTATGTGACTGCACGTATAGTGCTTCTTTTTATCTTCTCATCATACAATTCGTTAAATATTCCAACGCGTAAAAGCGGCAGAAGGAGGATGTTTGGGAACCAGACCCTCGCCAGAGCAATTTTTTTCACATAAAAATTAATTTTTAAACGCGAAAGAACGGTTAAAATTCGGTGTGCATCAAAATGTCAATTCTCTGATTCCAGAAATAGGCAAACGAGCAACAAGAAATATTCGAAAAGGGCCTAACGTCAACAAAATTCTCATTCGTGAACAGTTACAAAGCAGCTAATTAAATTGAAAACAGTTGAAGTCCAATCAAGTAATAGAAAATTGAAATCATGTTGGATTTAAAATTACACCTAAATGACTCAGGTTCTAGTTTAGATTCTGGAATCAAGTCAAAGTCAAATTTGGGTACTAAAAATTACTTTGGAGTTGTGTACGGAAATTTTATGACCATGAAAATTGAATATTTTATTGATTTCGGAATCAGAAACTACGGTTATTGAAATTGAAAGTTTGAAAAATAAGTACTCGAAAAGATGCAGTCATAAAGCAAAGCCTGAGAATTTCTCAGGAGTCATATCCGAGTTGAGAGTTGATTTCTCCACCGAACTTTGGAGACATAGTCAATTTCCATTACGACTTCGGAGTTGATGAGAACCTGAGTCAATATTTTGGTTGACTACGGGTCATAAGAAAAAATAACAAAAATGAAAGTCAAAAAATATTTCCATTTGCATTCACATGAAATGATTCATAAATATAGCCTAAAAAAACACTGGAAGAGAGAAAAAATAAATTTTTTCACTTTAGATCGAAGAAAATCATCTCCACTGATAAGGCAAAAAAAGACAAAAAAGCTTGAAATATAAATATTTTCAGCCTGATTTTCCATGTCACATCCGTTTCAGGGTCCTAGAGCATCATTTTGACCATTTTTGACCATGCCAAATATTTATTTTTTTTTCCAAAACTAAAAAATAATTTGCTCAGCTCGATACTAACCAAAATTGATCAAATTTGGGGAATAGGTTTCGATTGGCTGGCCATTTGACATTCCGAAGTGAGGCTGACCTCGGGATCAAAATTCAATTGTGCCCAAATATGGAGGAAGGAGTGCAAAAATTACTCCATTTTGAGCCAATTGATAGGCAATCCCCCATCTATTAGGAGGGAAGATATGAAAGTCCCCCCTTTTTGACCTTGAAAAAGTACTGTTCCTCTCCTATCTCTCTTCCAAATTGATCTAGGAAGTTGAAATTCGACATGTAGACTTAGTAGATGACATAAATGTACTTTTTGGTGGTTTCAACTATTCAGATTCATTGTACCCTCTACAGCAAAGAAATGTATTTTTATCAGACGAGTTTTCTCGTGTTTTGAGTAACCTCCCCCCCCCCCCCATATTGAGTACGAAAGTTGAACTTTGATGCGTAGATTTAGTATCGGTCCTAGATGTGCCGTTGGGTGGTCTTAACTTTTTAGCCCCACTTGACCCCCCCCCCCCCCCCCCGT
>FIZR01029081.1:0-29446 GCA_900060175.1 Ferrisia virgata
GCATTTGGCGAAAAATGAAAAAATTATGAATAAAAACACACATTTTGGCCCCTCCTCCCCTAAATACTTGAGCTAGGGGTCCAAAAATGGTGTCAAACTTAATTTCCAGATTAGGGGAACCTTTAGGACAGGAACGGTCAAAATCGGTTTCCAAGGCCAAAACCCCATACTTAACCGGCTATACCCTTTAAACTTAAACGAAAATTTCTGCCTGCAATGTTCAAAATGCAACTTTTTTTGGCGCATAGCCTTGCCTCGAAACAAAAATGCTTCATATTTTCAAATTCCAGCGTACTAAATATCGATAATTTTTAATATCTTTCAAATGACCAGTTTTCCCTGAATTTCAAAAATGAATAAGACGATGGATAAACAGACATCTACAAAATATCACCTTCTCACTTCGATTGATATGGTTGATAATGCAACTTACAGGAGGGAATTTTTATTGGATTCAATTTATCATAATTTATTGCAGGCAGGCTTAAAAAAAAAAACAGCTCCATCGTCGTCGTTCAATTAATCATAATCGATTCAATTACGAAAAACTTTGTAGAAACAGAGCCATAGTGTAGCCAAACTTATAAATCAAAATTGATTTACGAACGTCTAATCGAACCAATCAACTTTCAACGGGGGACAAATTTCAATGAAAATGTCAAATTACGATAAAAATTATGGCACTATAACGACCACCGAGTACCTAAGCACGACTCGGGTTCATTCGTCAACATGTTTACTTTTACACTCCTACCCTAGAATCCAACTAATTCCCAATTTATACGACGACTACGACTAACACCCACAGTCACCGTTCAGTTTCAGCTTTTACACGTTTAACGACGATGCAATGGGATGAAAGGACGACGCGGTGGCGTTAAGCCTTGTCCGCGCCAAAATAAAAACTTACAAGTCGATGGCCAACACGAAGCTTACACAAAGAGCAGCAAAAAGATAACAAAACCTTTGCGGAACGAAACGCCATCGCTATCGCGCCGCCCCACGTTCAAATAAATTCAATAGATTAGAAAAAGATTTCAACTTAAAAGTTGGATCGGATCCCACAAAGTTTATGTTTCGACGTTATGCTCGGTTAAATTATGCACATAATGATTCCGCCTTCTCTCTTGCTCACTGTTTAAACGCCTGGCTGCCGATTTCGCGCCGCTCATTCTAAGCAATGAGAAAAACAGAGGGATGAGGAAGGAGGAAGAAGCAGAAGAAGAAGAAGAAGAAGAAAAAAAAACTTCATCAAAACTGTGCCGATGCCACCGTTATCGGATTTCAATTGCAAATGCAGATCTTATAGTATACGTGTATTAATTTATGCGTAAGTAATTTCTTCGACCGACGAAAAATTTTTGCACGTATTTAACTATACCCCCTTTCCACCATTAAGGCTGACGCTGCCAGGCCAGCTCCATTAACAAATACATCGTCGATGATAAAATTTATACGACGACGACGATACCTATAAGAATCTCCTTCAGCAATAGCATATCTTATATTAGGCTCATAAATATATCGCACACCCGTGCAATGTGAACCGTATTAACGACATCGTAAACATACACATTTCGTAAAGATACTTCGTTATTGTATAGGTGATGTTGTTGTTGTTGTTTTCTTCTTCTCTTCAACAAGAATTGTTCCCCATAGGCATGGTATCTTTTTCAATGGAAATTTCGTCTTTTAAAATACGACATTCGTTTAAATATCTGTTTTTATTTGCGTTGTCGCGCGAATAGTTGGTATTTTAAAATAACGGCGGCACGATCCAGCACTGCGCTAGTAACGAGCAATGTTGAAATGAGAGATGAAAAACCAATATCGTCTATCTATCTATCCATCTATCTGTATATATATATATATAGATATACATGGTTGTATACGTTTCGATTCGGGTGTTTTTCCATCGTATCGTTTTGAAATTCCCTCATTCGTTCCACCTAAACCTATTTACCTGCCTATCAGACGATCTGCATATCTGTCTAGTATCCAAAAAAAAAAAAAAAAAAAAAAAAAAAAAAAAAAACAGAAAAGCAAGAGAAACGATCCCATATACCAACGCTCGACGCTTTAGATCAATTTACTTCTTTCGTTCTCGCATTCTCTTCTGCGGTGTTTTAATTTCCTTTACGCGGAACACGTTCAAATGAAATAGTAATGATGAGATTTCAAAGCTGATTAAGATTATTTCTCATCGTGAGTAGTAGGGGAAAAAAAAAAGGAAAGATAGACCAGGTAATACCTTCTTTACCTATACCTATTTATCTATCCAGTTAGCTGCCTGCAAGTCGAGTATATTTGCCAATATCACCCTCTCTGCGTGAGTCGTTTGGCGTGAACTCAAAACTTTTTAAGATGTCCCTGGAGCTACGAAAGAATTCTTCTTATTTCTCTTCTAAACACCCACAACACAAAAATGACAATTCATACGGATGATTAGATTAATATCGGGGCCGGCACCACGACAAAACACGGTTCACAAAGCTGTTGGCGTTTTTTTTTTTCCTTCCTTCGCTAAAACTACGTAAAAAGTTTGCTGCATCGAGCACATAATTTGTTTTATACATCTTGAACTCTACGAATGTAGCATAGGTATACATTATACGTAGGTAGTAGGTAGCTAGATAGCTAGGTACCTAGCTACCTACATATAAATAGGTATCTCTTTTCTCGTTTAAAAATTACTCGCAATCTAGCAGGTTTCGCGTTGCGGTTGCTTTACATTTCAGCACTTTTTATTCGTATTTTTTCACCTTGCGACTATTCTACTTTTTTTTTTATGTTCACGTTCGTAGGTACTAGGTAGTTGGGTAGGAAAGAGGAGCCTTTAATGTCTCCACTCGTGAGCTGCTTTCATGATTAATGCATCGCCGTCAGATGATTTTTCTAGCTACACTCATCGTATCAAGTACATGTACAGAATGTTTTGTAAATGGAAATACAATTACGGTAGCGAAATCGTCTCGTTGCCAATAAGATAAAATTGATCGAGTTTAAATATCACAAACGTCGAATTGAATTCGTGATCTATAATTAGTTTCTGTTTCAAGGTGCGAAAGAAACTCATTTTGATCATTTAGATGCAAATCAGTTGATCCACTAAGCTCGGTATCAGCCAAAATCTCTCATAGAGTTGTCCAAATTTTGACTTTTTTGGAAATCATCATCATCAGTAGATCTGAGTCGCCTACAACCGTATTATCACGATTTCGTGCCTGTTCAGCAGCTCTTACCACAGAGCTCATTCGCGCTTTGATGATGTCAGACCACCAGGTTGGCGATCTTCCTACCCCTCTTTCACCAGGGTGCCCTACCAAAGAGAATGTCTTTTTCGAGATTTCCGACTTGTCTACTGGAAAACACCCTAGAATACGTTTCTCGCATAAAACACTTAGCCTGACTGGCTCCTGTATTTCGTTAACGATTGAAATGTCAGTTCATAGCGCTGTCCAGGGCATCCTCAGCATTCTTCGCCAGAACCACATTTCAAAGGCGTCGATCTTTCTTTTATAATCTGTCTTCAACGTCCACGTTTCCGCGGTATATACGAAAATAAAGAAAACCAGCGACTGTATCAGTCCGTTCTTTGTCTTTTTGGAGATCTTGTTATTACATGTGACATTCCGCAGTCTGGTCACAGCTGATTTGCTCAGAGCGATTCGGCATCTGACGAAGTCCATCTGCTTCGATGATGGAACCTACATATACGAAAGCGTTGACCTTTTTGTATTTGCTCAGGGCTGTAGAAACTGGAAGACGCTTGGTCCGATCCACCACTATGACTTTTGTTTTTGATGAAATCCAACTTTTTTGCTGGCTATCTACACCAGGTTGTCGAGCTCCGCCATTTCCTCTTCATTCGAAGCAATCAAGGTGATATCATCTGAGTATCGCATATAAGAGATTCTTCTTCCTCCAATGGAAATACCACCATTCCAATGTTCTCAGTTTCACAAATTTTGTGCTCATCGTAGATGTTGAATAACTGCGGGGATGACATGCATCCTTGACGCAGTACCTGTTCCACTTGAAAAGCCTTAGATTCTTCATCATCAATTCTCACCGCCATTGAACTGAACTCATACAGGGACTCCACCAAATCTACTATAAGAGCAAGGACTCCCAGAGAATTGATAAAAAATCACGATAAAATGTTGAAAAAGACGCAAAAATTGACCGGAAAAAAATCTTTAAAAATCATCGAAAATTGGCTAAAAAATTGATAAAAACGGTGAAAACATTGAAAATCGAATAAAAATTTGACAAAAAAAGTTAAAAAGTGCAGGAAGTTGATCAAAAATCACGAAAAAATGTTGAAAAATCAGTAAAAATTAACGAAAAATATAAGAAAAAATCGTTAAAAATCATCAAAAATTGCTTAAAAATCCCGAAAATTATTCAAAAATTACAAAAACATGTATTTTTAATAGATATTTATCACATTTTCATCCAATTTTCAATTATTTTTAATGATCTTTGGTCGATGTTTCGCATTTTTCACGTTTTTCAATTAGGTATTTCCATCACTTTTTTACTCAACTTTCGATAATTTTCAGCAATTTTTTCCGTATTGTAGGTCAATTTTCATCGAATATTCAATACTTTTTTGTGATTTTGTATAAATTTTCGTAGACTGTTAACAATTTTTTTTATATTTTCCAGTAATTTTCAACTGTTTTTCAACATTTTCGATCAATTTTCTGTATTTTTAACGATTTTTTTCATATTTTAGGTAAATTTTTACATATTTTTCAACATGCTGTTATAATTTTTCATCAATTTTTACATTTTTTAACTATTATAGTCAATTTTACATCCAATTTTTGATGATTTTCAACGATTTTCTTCATATTTTAGATCAATTTACAATCATTTTTCACAATTTGTTCCTGCTATAACTCAATTTTCACGTATTTTTCAACATTTTTTCGTAATTTTTGATCATTTCTCTGCATCTTCAACTCATTTTTGTCGATTTTTTACCCAATTTTCAATGATTTTTACGTTCTTTTTCATTAATCAAACCAATTTTCGCACTATCCACATTTATTCATTTTTGATTAATTTTATACTTTTTTAACCAATTTTTGTCAATTTTTTACCTTACTTTCGAGGATTTTTAACAAATTTTAAAAATGAGCGAACATCTCGGAAAACTCGTAGAACAAATCTTTCGCCATGTTTTTTGTTCATAAAAATAGTCATTTTTGATCAGAAAATTGTTTTCTCGAAATATATCTCAAAGTATCTGTTTATACATCACTTGCTCGGTTTTCAGTTCACTTCGTTTCTTGAACCTTCAATTGAGGCAAGTAAAGCACGAAATTGGAAATTAAAAATATTACTTTCTTTACTTACAAAATTGTTACTGGAAAAACTATTAGAACATTATATTTTTTGGGTAACTCGGGGCCTCTTTCTCAAAGCGGGGCTCCGTGCCATGGCGCCCAAACTTACAGAGGTAGCACGCTGCTGCAAACAAGGTTCCGAATTTACGATGATTGGACAATTTTTTTTTCTCAAAATGTACATAAATCGTGTTTTTTGCGTTCATTTCCGAAATTACGCATTTTACTCAAAAATTGATAATGAACAAAGTTGTTTCCTATGAAATTCTATGCCAGAAAATGTGGTCAAAGAGTTGGTATTCATGTACAAAATTTTCAAATGAGTCAATATACATTCACTGATTAGTTGACTTTCCTTCAAACACGCTTCAAAATGGAATTTTTACCCGGAAAAATTTATTTTTAGGGTCACCTGACAGTATCCGACAATTTATTTCAAAACTCTAAAATAGGAACATGTCACTACTGTTAATTTGGTGGAGGGAGAGGGGTACGGTTTGGTCATAAAGTCGGATTTTTAAGCGACCAAAATTATTACCATCGTCATAAGCCATGTCTATAACATTTACTCAATCCTTGAAGCGTATCTCTGTTGTAAAGGTGATTTTTGAATGATTCAATCTTGCATCTCCTTAGCAATTTCTAGTGCGAAGACCAAGCACCAGAAAGTGTTCATCTACTGATTTTTTGGTGGGGTAGGGGGGAGCAAAAAAATTGCTCATCAAAATATAACTACTAGTTTCGCATTACCAAAACTTATGAAAAGAAAATTTTCATACTGCACATGGAATGGTGAAGAGGTAAAAGGGGGTAATTTCTGACCTGGGCAGGGGACAAAAAATTCGACTAGGGTTCAATAGATTGGTGTCTCTTGGTGTTAAAAATAATTTTTTCCACTGAGCACCTGCACAATATCAATTTACGGCCCTCTAAATACAATTTTTTGGCATTTTTGGCGAATTTTTGTATTTTTACGGCTCCAGCTCCTCAGATATGATTGCAGGGCATTTTGTTTCATCATAGTCTGTTGCACTCAATCCCTATACAAATAAAACCGCAACGTTGATCGAGTTCCACCAGCACAATTCGTGGTAATTAAATTTCGAAGTTGCGTAATTATTGGTATTGCTCAAATTTCAACTTGACGATTTTTGTTCCAAAGTTAGCCGTGCGACCTATTAAAATGGGTTAAAATTTCGTGCTAAATTCGAAAATATGGATAGATTTTTTCTACTCTCCCCCCCACCCCCCTCACCCCGTCTACAAACTTCGCTCAAAATTGATTTTTGTTTGAAGTAGTCGTGTGACCTATTAAAATGGGTTAAAATTTCACGCTGAATTCGAATATGAGGACAAATAATCAACTTCTACAGCATTTTTTGGGCAGTTGGTCTGCGCACTATTCTTGTTGCTCTGAAAAGATGAAATTTTGGAAAGTGTGTAACTCTTTTAAATTTAAAGCTGAAATTTAGATTTGAATTTTATTCAATAAGAGCACCCAATAGACTGAAGATCAAGTCAACACTGTACACACACGTCTCTCATTGGCTGATACGAACACACCAGTACCAGACACATTTTATTCCAACCTCATCGCAAACACCTTCGTAAGAACTTACAGAACACCCTGTACAATGCATATGTATACTTACGTACCTATAGCTATCTACACCCAGACCAACTCATAGACCATAAACAAATACAATGTTTTCCCTATATACGTTTACGTATACTCGAACACCGCATGCATCGTATGGTTACAAACGTTATCGAAGAAGATTTTAAAAAATACAATTTCCTAATCTGCCATTTTCTCGATAACGTAACGGTTAATACGTTGCATTCGGAATTAGCGCACAGAAAAAGTATTTACTCCGAGGATAAGCTATCGAGTTGCTATAGTTACATTCGAGCGGATTAACATGTTTGCCGAATAGACGAGAGAGGAGGCGGCGAAAAAAAAAGAAAAAAAAAAGCTAACGCGAGATTAAGTTCGGGATTCAACGAGTTCTCTCATTCTGTATCGAAGAATTAAATCGGTAATATGTCTCGAGTAATAATTCACGGCTCCTAGAATGGTGCGCATTTCTAAATGAACCGTCGTTTTTCTACTATATCGCCCATCGGTCGGCATTAAAACATCCGAGTTTTCGGGATGAAATTAAAAAAGGTGTGGCTACGTATACGTGAAAAAATTCTTAGTTAAGCCTGTGGAAATTAAAGCTACAATATACAGCGGTAATTTTATAACCTTTTAAGTGTATATGCCCTACAGCCTATAGCTTCGCTCAACTACCATACGATACCACCGCTATATACGTTCAGTATACACTTACTACAATATAAGTATACTGATACTCCTATAATTCCCACAAATACAAAATCGCAGATACTCGCATACCGCACCATACCGCACCGCAGCCCGTAACCTCTACCAAAAGGCACCTAAATAAAACAATAACAATTGTAGCCGAGCTGTAATCCGGAAGCAATCATTTGTAAAAGGGTTGTTCGAAGCGTGTAAATCATTATTAGTCCTATACTATTTAATAAACCGTTTTATTCTATATCACCCCACTATCTGTCTCCCTATTTATAATTTCTCTCTCTCTCTCTCTCTTTCTTTCTTTTGCATCGAGTTACTATACAGTAAAATTCTATACTATTATTAACGCCGGTGTTTTTCCGCCACGCGTAACTTTTCCATGTGAGAGCAAAACCATTCCGTAGGTGTTCCTTTCGCTGCACTTCAAAGTAGAATAGGAATAAGGAAGAAGCGAACACAATTCGGCCTTTCCAACGAATTCCTGTTCTGCGAATTTTCGTTTGATATTTTCTAATACTTGCTATGATTTATTTCACGACTAATGTCACCGTTCAATTTTTTTTTTTTCCAACGAAACATTCTTTACAACTTTTAACATCACCCTATTTATCCATGAAAATTGCTCAAAGATGCTTACACTATTTTCAACTAGTTTTATAAAAATTAGTTGGGTCTTTTTTTTTTTTTTTTTTTTGGTTCAATTATTTACCCAACATACCGGATGTTCTACAGACAGTAATAAATACCATTCTTGGCACTGTAGCAACTCTGATCACAAACGTGTAAATAGTTTTGCCAATTCTCCACTACGAAGGAGTAAAATTAGATAAATAAAAATTATAATGAAGCATGAAGCATTCAGTCTTCGTGTACCTTCAAAATTGAAAGCACCACAATAATTTGAAAATTACTTCATTTACAGCGCCTTCCATTTTAAGATTAGACAAAAAATGCACATAACTAATTTTGTAAGATTTAGTGTGATCCATGAATTTAGAGCATTGTACAATTTTGCATAATACCACAACTGAAGGCGCTAAAATGATGACTATGTCGACAGGCAAAGAATAAATGCCAAGTACAAGTTTTTGACCATTACAAAAAGACTTTTCTGCAGGAATAATGGTGCCCCTTCATACAAAAGGGATGGCATCACAAGTTACATACATATAATTTAAGAAAATACTCGCAATTACCTACAGAACACCCAATATACAAAGAAATTGTTGTTTTTCAATTATCAAAATTTCAACGTGATTTTCTACGTCATAATCCATTCTGAAGTTCTAAATGATGATCAAGACATTTTTTTAAACGTGTCAGATATTTCTTTATTTTCATAGCACAGACTAAAATCATTCACTCAACTCGATACTGACCGATGTCGCTCGAATTCGGCCAATAGGCTGGGATTGTAGGAGGATTAGAGGTGAATACGCGGGTATGACTTTGGATTTGAGGGAGGGATGCCGAAAGGTCAAAATCGCAAAACTTGTCCGTTTTCAAACCAATCGATACGAAATTAATTATTGTCCAATATATCCAAAAATAGTCTTCTATGTACTTCAATTAGAAGGCAAAATAGGACAGTTCGTCCCCCTTCTGTGGCGTATCTCCTCTCCAAATTGAGCTAGGAGGTTGAAATTTGGCATGTAGGTTTATTAGGGTTCAAAATGAATCTTTTCCGAGTTTGACGTTTCACACGTATTACATTCTCTCACAGCTCTAGAAAATTATTATTTTTGTTGGTTTCTGTTATTATTTGAGTTTTTTCTTTCCATATTTCCCTTCAAATTTTGCGAGGAAGTTGAAATGTGGTATGTAACTGGAGTAGGTAGAGATCTCATATGAACCTTTTGAGGGTATCAGCTATTTACTCCAATATCTACCTTTACCTTCCAACATTTATTGAGAAAAAGCATCAAGGAGCGCTCATTTTATTTACCTTATGAGGGGATCAATTTAGGCAGGTATATCCAATATTTTATGAAAATCAGACTGAAAAAAGAGCAAAAACTGCCTAGAAATATGTTTTTTTGAGGCTGCGTTGAGGTGAAATGGGGCTTAGAAGTCGACCCCTACTCCCTCGTAGTACATGCAGGGCCCCTATGTACCAAATTTCAACCCCAAATAAGTTTGGAGAGAGGATATCAGAAATATCTTTGTTTCATGGTGATTGAAAAAGAAAAAACACTCCTATACTTCCCTTCCTACTCTATCCGAGGAGCTGATTTTTGGATGCTATGCAACTTTTGATTCTCTATAAATTAACCCACAAAATGAATAATATTTGCCTCTCAAACCTACCTACCCCTCCTTCCCTTCCCCTCTCATGAACGCATAACTGAATTTTGATTCATGGACATCCTCCCTCCAATATGTTATGTCCAATTTCACACTAATCCTGTATCACTGACCAAATATTAACGACTTTGATGTGAATCAAGCCGACTGAATGATTTTAGTCGTCAGCCAAAAAAAGCACCGCCTTACTATGCTTGTTTCCTAATCAGTAGTAAGGGTAGGGAGGGTTCAATCAGGCTAAACAGTCCAGACCATCAAAAAGCGCATCCAGTACCCCTACTCAATGTATCCTAGCTCAATTTGAGGGAGAGTTATACGAGGAACAGAATAAAAAAATGAGAAAAAACGACCCAAAAAAATATATTTCAGGGGCTGTGAGGGAGTGCCAAGGGGCTGGAAAGTCGAGACCCTCAAAAGACACGTGTAGAGCTTCTACCAAGTCCACATACCAAATTTCGACTTCTCAACTCAATTTGGTGGGGAGATAGGGGAGGAACAGCCCTTTTTCGAGGTCAGAAAGGGCAATCCCCCTCATACTTCCCCTCCTAACTGACCTAGGAGGCTGATTTTTAAATATGTTGCGCAGCTTTGGATTCCTTATCATATTGACTGGAGGAAAACAATTTTTACGATTTTAGCTCCTCAGCACCCCCTCCCCCAAATTTGGGCACAACTGAATTTTGACCAGGGTCACTCCCACTCATATATATATATCTAATCAGACGCCCAACTGAGCATATTCACCGAATTTGAGCGATTTTGGTCAGTATCAGGCAGAGCAAATGTTTTAGTCTTCGGGAGAAAAAAAAATAAATAAATGAAAATTTGACATGGTCGAAAATGTTTGTAATGGTTTTCAATGACCCTAAAACGGATTTCGTTGATATCCCTCTCTCCCTCTCATCTGTCGTAGGTCGATAGATCGTAATAGCCTGATTTTCATTGATAATAGGAAACTGACATAGAAAATCAGCCTAGAAACTGACTGATTCTCGACAGTCACAAATTTAGAAATTGATCGTCTACTGTGAATTCAGTACATGGCAGATTTTGGAATAAAAATTGTGGAAAAAAATGGGCGAAATGTGAGCGTTGAGAGAGTAGAACTGCTGTACCACGTGAACATGGATATCAGTTCATGAATTTCAAAAATGACCACGGACATGCTATCGAATCGGTTCGCATTTTAAAGCCAACTGCTGTATCCATTACCTACTGTAAACTAAATCCGATAGCGCGTACATGTAGCCTTATAAAATAGACAACTCGTACGTAGCATTAAACGTTAGGAGAGCCGAATAAAACTCCAAGTTCGGCGAAAAATTAGGGGGCAATATCGGTGAACCGCGACCGCCACAGATTAATGACGAACACGGTCAACCTACAAGCTCCACTTCGTATACTCGTATAGTATACGGTACTGGTACACACGTCTCGCCTCCGCTCTCCTCGTCTCGTCTACCGTCGTTCGCTTTACCGTTACGTTATAACTTTAAAGTTATAAATGACGTCATTAGTCAATGTGGATACAGTTTACGTACAATGCAACTAAACGGCCACCTCATTTCCTGCAACATCTGTTTTAAAAGGAATGATGTCTCCTCATATATCGTCACTTTGTTTCGACTGCGCGCTCCGCCAACCATCGCCCGCGCCATCTCGTGCAACTTGACTATAGGTACGAAGTACGCGACGCAACGTTCGCTCCGTTTTCACAACAGATATAGATACGTTTTTCGTCCTATACATTATACATAGTGCACACAGCTCTCTGTGTAGGTACGTACAACGAAATATACCATTGTATGGTTATAGAAAGGGGATGGTACAGCATTATTACAAACCGAGCATGGTTAAAAAAGAAAAACAATAATCCTTAACAGAGATAAATTCGCACATAAACGAGGCCATTACTTTTCCTAGTTTATCCTTCGAGCATCTGAAAATTTACGTTTCTCAGCCCAGCAACTGCTCTCTTCGCGCGTCACCTTGCACACTGTGCCCTTCGCGCAGCCACAGCCGACCAAAAATATTTTCACGCTAGACGACTCAGACGAGAAAAGTTATTCAAACGCGAGCTTCGTTAATATTAACAAGGCATTCTTTCTTATACTCGGGTTAAAAAGACAAAAAATTAGTCAGCTACCTAGTACACCCACCTTCACACTTGAAAGTTGTTATATTCTTACGGGCTTGCTTATAAGCTTACAGAGCTTTCAATAATAAAACTCGCAACATAATTCTCGATTCACTTATACCGCAGAAATGCAGACTAGTGGAGGAGGAGATGAACATGGACGACTTCGATGCAACTTTCAACACACCAAGACCATTAATTAAACCCACTACCAATACTAAATCATTCGATCTTCTCGAACATCAAAAAGGTATCACAACAATCCGATAACTTTATTCGACAAAAATAATAAACATTCTAACAACATCGAATCCAAAACACTGTAAAAATTCTCACACAAAGCGAACGAGAATTCTAAACGCATATTGTGTGACCAAGGATCTCATCGTTAAAGTTTCCTTATTTATTGTCGAATATTTTCAAGGCTTATACGCGCGGTTCGTTGTGGCAATAAAAAAAAAGCGCCAAATAGGAATTTCACCGCCGAAAACGATTCATTTTTCATTATTTCACTTATTTCAAAACATATATATATATATATATATATATCTATGTGTACACACCATATACAAGATTTGTCGGCGTTGATAAAAACACCACATTTCGCTACAAGTATAAGAGAAAAGCTTCGTCTTTTCTCGCAGTCGTGTATTTTACGAGATCGTATATATAAAATAAATTACACGCCGAAACAAGACAAAAAGAAAGGGCGGTTGGTGTTGTTATTGTGTGCATTTTTTTTCCTCCCTTTCTCTCTCTCTCTCTCACTTTCTGTTCTTGGTCACAAATAAAATCATGCCGCGAATCAGAATTAAATAAAGTGAAATATCGATAGGACGATTTAAGATGGCTGAGGTCGCGTAGTAATGCGTTTCGTATTACTCATAAAATTCATTTCGCAGCTTCATCCGATTCTTCTTTATATGATCTATTTTGCTGGGACAAATGTGCCAGCGCAACTAAAAGGTCTTTCTCCAAGTCGTAAATTTTTATTGATCGCCGTGCAAAGTTATAAAAGTACGGGTTATACTGGCAATAAACGGAAGGAATTCGCGACACTGTAAACAACTCGAATATCTATCGCGTACATAGCATAAAAATTATTATATGACTTTGTTTATACAGAAAAAAAAAAAAAAAAAGGTGATTTATATTTAATCTCACATGCTATATCATTGTGTAAGGTACCCAAAATGGCCCCTATTTTTCTTCCAAATCGAATAGCATATTTCGAATAATATCGCGCACAGAAATCTTTCTCATCACTTTTTCATTCATACCTGCCTTATAGAGAAGAGAATTCCAAGTATTTGTTGGCAAAAAAAAAAAAAAATAGGTACAATACAAGGTGTTTTCCATCGCAATAGTTATGTACCCAAGTTGCGCTTCATTCAAGCCAATCGAAAAGTAATTAGAACTTAAAAGTCGAAATTAGACATCAGACACAAATTAGACATATTTTAGTAATGTACGTAACATGCGTCGCATGATACAAAAACACCCTTACAATATACGACTAAGTTGTAACGTGACGATTATGCAGCATTTTGCCATAATAATTATAGTTAAATTAGATGAAATCACCTCTACTGAGGCTCCTATGAGATTCAAAGTAACACCAGTACCACTTTCGAAATCATAAGACGAAATTATCTGTTATTTTGATATCTCTCTCCCCCTCCCCCTTCTCAGGAATCCTAACAGGGTTCAGAGTCATATCAGTACCGGATTTCGATTCACAAGATAAAATTACCTGTATTTCGATATCCCACTCAATAATGTTGTTAATGTTGTATTTTGACCCCCCCCCCCAAGGAAGGGTTCCAACAGGATTCAGTTACATCGCTACCGGAGTTAGATTCACATCGTAAAATTATCTGTATTTCGATACCCCACACAAAAATTTGATAATTTTGAATTTCGACCCCGACCCCTGGGACCCTGACAGGGTTTGGAGGGATAGATTTCAGATTTCAACCTCCCCTATGACCCTAATAGGGTTTGGCGTGATATCAGTACCGTATCCAGAATCACAAGATGAAATTATCAGTATTTCTATACTTCACTCAAAAATGTTGTCAATTTCAGATTTTGACCCCCCCCCTCCCAGTTCTAACATGGTTTTCAGTGATTTCAGTACCTTATTCTGAATGACAAAATTATCTTCATTTCGATACCTCACTCGAAAATATTGTCAATTATGGATTCTGACCCCCCCCCCTCGATTCTGGGTCCCTAACAGGATTTAGAAAGATATTAGTACTGGGTTTGGAATCACAAGGTGAACGTTTCTGTAGTTCCTACCTCTCTCAAAAATGTCAATTTCAGATTTTGAACCCCCCTCCCCCCATTGAAATAGTTTTGAGTGATTTTAGTACCCTATTCTGAATCACAGGATAAAATTATCTGTATTTCGATACCTCACTCGAAAATGTTGTCAATTTTGGATTCTTACTCCCCCCCCCCCACGGGTTCGGAATCACAAGGTAAACTTCCTGTACTTCCATAGCTCACTCAAAAATGTTATTAATTTTAGGTTATGAGCCCACCTCCACCTAGACGGGGCTTCAACAGGCTACAGAGCCATATCAATACCACATACGGAGTCACACCATAAAATCACTTATATCTTGACAGACACACTCGGAAACTTGTCAATTTTTAATTCAACTCCCCCCCCCCCGGGCCACCCTTCGAGACCGCAGGGAGCTACAGAGCCATATTAGTACCAGATAGCCGCGATCTATGTTTTGATATCCCACTCGAACATTTATAAATTCCAAATTTCACAATTTCCCTGCTGAGGCCCTAATATGGTTGAAAAGTCATATAAATACTCGGATTCAGAATCACGAGATCAACACAACTATATTATTTTGATACTCTGATCGAAAGTTATAGTAATTTTGGATTTTGTCCTCTCTCCTTCTCCATGGGAAAGAGAAGGGGCAAATTTTAAAACATTCAAATTTTCAATGCAAGTATCGAAATGTGAATTGAAGAGGGTCCAGATCACAACTTCAACAGCCCATTGGTTTTCATAACCGAAACCATCCAGAACGGGAGGAGGGGTGACTGCGTGCGAGACCCTAATTTTTTTAGGTTTCATTACGGAGGATCGTAATACGCGAATTACGAAGATGTTGACTTTAATTTATACCCAATTTCGTTTCAGAGTTGAAACTGGATTCAAACGAAATAATACAAACCCCCATGGTTCGGATATCGTCTTGTTTAACGTACAAAATAGGGGGTGGGGGTGGGAGGGAAATGGAAAGGGGAAGGATTGAAAATGTGCTCCACGTTCATTTCAGCCAATTCAGCAATGGTGATACTGTTCTACCAACGTAAGTTTCAACCTTCTAGCAAAGAAAAGAAATCTACTTAGAGTAGGTAGTGTTCAACTCGTATTTACGGCAAACAGGGTATGCAAATTTATTAACACGTGAGACTCGTAATGCATTGCTAAAAAGCGAAGATTCGAAATTATTATGGATACGAGTCGAGTATTGAATGTACATAGCTTTATGACACAGTGGTCGAACAAATTTTTATAATTGTCAACCCCTACCCCGTCCCCTTTACGCTCGCAATATAATTCCCAGCTAGAACGAACAACTAAGACATGAACAGCAAAGACAAACTAATAAATCTGGTCGGGATTTAAAGATGTGTTTTCATGAAAAAGGTACGAAATGTAAAAGAACCTTCGAGCAAAGCATTCATAGCTGAATTTCAGCTACATCTACGTGCAAATTACGCACTCTTCAGTCTTCACCAATGAAAAGTTTCCCGGATGCAAATAATAATTCGATTGTAAATTTTATTAAAGCTGATTTTTCTTACCTTTACTCGTGGTTGTACATGCATCAAAGTTGAAATCTTCAACGAGAAAAATTCTTCGAATAGAAATACTCTGCGGACAAAAAATACGCATAAAATGATAACGAAACGTACTCAATATCTCAGCATGCACTTACTGCATAGTATAATATATATATTTATATCAACGTAAAGTCTTCACACATTATAGGTACATTATAATAAGCACATAGTATAACTACTAACTACATCGAGCTAAGTATCACGTATATGATTTGACTTGATAGGTATGCTCGTTACTCAATTTATGCTCGCTCTGTTTCGTCGTCATTGTTATTTGACTGATGCTACACGAACAATACATCAATTTGCTCATTCTACTCGATACATATTTTTTCGTTAGTTTTTCTTCCGTCATAAACTTCATTAGATACTTGGATTTGCTCACAACACACGGCGATAGAAGAAGCTCACATACGTGGAAAAAATATCATACCAACGACCAACTTATAAGTACCTTATACCACTTTTCTTGGAAATTCTATACAAATTTTTGATACTTTTCGACACGTTTGTCGCGCCGTACATCAACGAGAGCGAGGTGAAAAAGCGACCTGTATGGTTGTATACGAAGAGACAAACGATGAGACAATATAAAACTTACCTATCTAGCTACACCTATGGTAAGGACGTACATGCTAGCGATGACATATCGTTGAAAAATTATCATCGTCGACGCTCTCTTTAAAACTTACACTTGGCTCGAAATTACTTGCCAACGTATTCTTTTTCGCAAGGTACTCAGCTCGCACGTGAAATATTTGCAACTTGATGGTTGAGAAAGTTTACAATAACTCCGAGGCTATTTTTCTTTTCAATTTTACGAAGCAAATGAAAATAGGTAGGTACTAGGTAGGTAGGAAGGTGGGTAGGTTTAGCTATACCTATACTTATGCGAATTGTTCGATCATCTCGAGTGTATGGTATTTATTTCATACAAATATTTTTCTCGTTTTGGAGATTATTTAAATTCCTGAGCGACGAGAGTGCGACGAAGGAGAAAGTAAAAGAAACAATTTTGGCTATGTTTACACAATAGACACGGTTACTTAGGTTATTTATACGCGAATATTGGAATCGCTGATTTCAATATCGATGAATCGAGATTTTGTTATTTTTCAATTTTATGCTTACTATTTGTATTTACGTAACAGATTCTGTTGCATTAAAAAAAAAAAAAAAAAAAAAAAAAAAAAAAAAAAAAAAAAAAAAAAAAAAAAAAAAAAAAAGGAAAAAACTCACGTAGATACGAGTGAAATCGAATAAGATGAAAATTATTTCTAAAGTACATACCTACCTATCTACCTACCTACCTACCTACCTACGTAGAATCTACCGTACAGAAAATCCAACTTTAAAAAAAAAATTGCCTAATTATCCGTGAATTAGAAAAAAAAAATGCTGTATAATTTTAGGTTGGTTTTTTTTTTTTTTTTCATTCGGACGATTTATCCGAAGGGAGTTACAAATTATAAAACTAACGATGGCGCGAAAAAGTGAAAAAAAGCCTCGACCACATTTTAACGGTATTTTAATGAATAAAACGGCCAAGTACTTCATGGAAAAACTAAAAACCACGCATGTATTATGACCTCTTGTTGCCTCGCCGCGACGCGGACGCTCAAAGTCGCATTTCATTTTCTAAATTTGAAATTTTCCGCCTTATTAGCATATGTAAATCAGCGAGGGATTTTTTTGAGATTTTTTTTTTTACGCCTCAATTACGTCGACTTACGAATGAATTTTTGTACCGTTTTGCTTTTGCCCGTCGAAACACTGCAGCACGCGCAACGAACGTCGCTTTAATCGGGCTATCCGACAAAGATAATAATGTTCCTCATTTTAAACCTTTTTTTTTCTGTTTTTTTTTTTTTTTTTTTTTCAGTTTTGAAATTTTTATCCATCGAATATTCCCACCATACACGGTATACGGATACGAGAAGTTGAAAAAAAAATCTCTGCGTACCTGGGCCTCCTCTAGCTTTGTACATTTTATTAACTGTTACGATAAATGAGGACGGGGACGGGTACATAAACCTACCGGTGTTTTGTGTTTTTTTTTTTTTTTTTTTTTTTTTTTTTTTTGCTTCGACGGTTCTCTCTTTTACTCTCGTTGATGTTGCATTCATACGATCAATTTGATAATATTTAAAAACCAAACGTAGGTCTTATGTTTTACATACTAAATACAGATATTTTCAAAACGAAATCTTTTTTTTTTAAATCATTAAAATTTCATTTCAAAGGATAAATCAACGAATACCATAAAAGTATTCTTCCGGAATAATTCCATAAATAGGTACATTTAATTTAGGACTTTAAACCAATATGCAATGTACATTTTTCTATCGCAATTGGGGAACCACTATTTATCTAAATTTAATGTGAATCAAACTCAATTCGAAAAAATCATACCGGGTGTACCGCATTAACCTCGCCATCCCTATACAAGTAATAGGTCAACTCATGAGACCTACATGTATAACGGTTGGCATACACAAAAAAATCAAAGGGGCCGAGATATATATTATTTTTAAAATTCCTTTTTCACCAAAACCTGCTGCTTACATTGAAAATTCATAGAAAAAAAATCAATAATGATAAAAATTTACTGTTTGCTCTAAAACATAGTCTATATAGTCTCGAGTATGTGTGGTATAAAAATCAACAGTAGGGGTGAAGTGGTTCGTGAAATAAGACAAAATTAATACCAAAAAAAACATGACTAAAAATTTTTAACATTATAGCTTAATTTTCTGTATCATATTGTCAATGAAAATCAGGATATTACAGTCTATCAAGCTATGGAAGATGAGGAGGGGAGAGGAATATCAACAAAATCTGTTTTAGGATCCTAGAAGACCATTACGACCATTTTTGGCCATACCAGATATTTATTTTTATATTTTATTCCCCTTCTTTGTTTACTTTTCTTGATACTGGCCGAAATTGCTTCAATTTGCTTAATTGACTGTGTTTGGCGGGAGATTAGGTATATATAAGTGGGGATAACATTGGGTCAAAATTCAGTTATGCCCAAATTTGGCTGAAAGAGCGCTGAGTGGCCGAAACTATGAAAATTGTTTCTTTTTGAGCCAATCGATAGAGAATTCAAAATTGTATAGCATATCCAAAAAACAATCTCCTAAGTCAATTAAGGGTGAAGATGAGAAGATTTCACCCCTTTTTGAACTTTAAAAAGTGCTGTTTCTCCCCTATCTCCCCACCACAAGACCAATGTTTTGAAGAGTCAACTTCAAACATCTCTAATTTTTCTGGGCATTTAAACTTAAAATCATTAAATCAATCCTTCATAAAATAAGTCCACTGATGACATTCCAGACCATAAAAATCTATCCACTGATGTCAGCCTAATGACAACGTCACACTGTTGATGGTCTACCAATAACATCTCTAATTTTTTTCAACATTTCAATTTAAAATCATAAAATCAATCCTTCATGAAATAAATCCACCGATGTCATTCCAAGTCATAAAAATCTATCCACCAATGTCAGTCTAATGACAATGTCACACTGTTGATGGCTCACTAATGACATTTTCAATTTTTCTCAACATTTCAATTTTAAATAATAAAATCAATCCTTCAAGAAATAAGTCTACTAATGTCATTCCAGGCCATAAAAAGGTCACACTGTTGATGGTCCACTAATAACATCTCTAATTTTTCTCAGCATTTCAATTTAAAATCATAAAATCAATCCTTCATAAAAAAAAAGTCCACTGATGCCATTCCAAACCATAAAAATCTGTCCACAGATGGCTGTCCAATAATGACGTCACACTGTTAATGGTCCACTAATAATATCTCTAATTTTCCAGAACATTTCAACTTAAAATCATAAAATCAATCCCTCATAAAATAAGTCCACTGCTGTCTTTCCAGTCCATAATAATCTGCCTATTGATGTCAGTAAAATTATGACGTCACACTGTTGATCGCCAACTAATGTCATCTAATGACGGTCAATTGTTGATGATTTTTCCAGAATGCGCTATTAAACATCTTTCGATGTTGATATTTATCATTTTTGTACGAAAATAGGAAAAAATTATAATTTTGAAGGCGAATGTGAACGAAGCAAAACGATTGACGCGCAAGGGAAAGTATACAGATGTGTGACTATAATAAAAATTCAAGTGTTGGAATAAAGTGGTACGCTCACTTTGACGATACAAGTAAAAAAGAATGTAACTTGTAAAAAAATTATTACGAGCTCCCCACTAAAACTTCTTAAAATGAGTGGCAGTACATTCCCCACTCAATTGACCGCTAAGAAATTTTAATGGTTGTTTTACAATGGAGAAAAAAATGTAGAATTTTGAAATTATCAATTTCTCCTTTAAAAAAAACCGTGATTTTCCCTTTTTTTAACTTTCAATATAGTTTTTTCTCTGTTGGGAAGCAACATTCAAAGTTTCTGCTCGGGCCATTGAGTGATGGATGTACGCAATGCTACTCATTTTAAAGATTTTTATTGGGGGATCTCATAACAGACGTCACATGATCATCATTCAACTAAATTTTCGACGCCATTTCACTCGCTATTTTGCAATATTTGCCCACGTAACTGAACCGAATAACCCTAAAAAGTTTACGTTACTGTTTACACATACCGATTGCAATACTCAGCTCGACTCAAAAGAAGTACCTGCCACTATTTTTCGCCCAGACACAAATAAAATAAAAACCTTACGTACGAGTGCACGCGCAGGCTATCGAAAGACATACCAATGAATTCACCTCGGCGTGTTATTTTTACAAAATAAAAAAAAAAAGTTCACACAACAAACACACACACAAACGCTCGCAAAAGTACATACACCGTCGAACCCATTCGAGATTTTATTTCGCTTTTAAAATGAAAAACACGTCCTTTCTATTTACAATATATAAGGAATTGAATTAAATAGATCGGAATTTATTGCCGCTTTATATAACGTTTAAAATATTCGATGTAGTAGTTTTTTTTTTAACTTACACATTTCGTTGGTAAAAAGGGTTTCGTTTAGATACCTTCTACCCATACCAATACCTATCTCACCCGTTTCGTTCATTTCGGTATCATTAACTCGCTTAAATAGTGTACGATATAGAGCTTAAAATTGGCCAATTTGAAATTTTTACACACTCGTCACATGAATAGTTAATTAACGCTTATCGAAGTAGTAGAGGGAATAAAAATTGGACATTTCGACTAATTAGAATAAATTTCTAATTAGACAGACGTAGGTACACGCACTGTAAGTACTTCTATTATATACCAAGGTTATGGCAGCACGCTTTACTTATACTCGTACACCGTCTATGTAAACCCATAAATAAGAAAATTATAGTCCTCGCGGAAAAATATTTCCAACTTTGGGCCCGTCTTGGCAGTTGGCACAACCTTACCTCAGTACCTCTACCAGTCTACCTATCTGCTTATCATATAAACCATTTTTGAATTACGTAAACGATAATTTATTTTCATAACTCGAAATTAATATAAAAAGGAAAACGACGTATGTTGAGCAATAAAACTTACCGACGAAGAAGGTAGCGAATTTAACCTCATTATGCAAAACAATGATAATGTCACAAAACTTTTTTACCGATGGAAAGGAAACTTTATCGCTCTCCTTCTTTCTCCGATGATTACGTCTTACGTTTTTACGATGTTTCTCGTTTTACCTGCTGCTTTTAATTCGGCTCGAGTTTTCCTTTTCCTTTTTCTCGTTTTTTTTTCTTTCTTTTTTTTTTTTTTTTTTAGTTTAGTTTACTTATTCTTCCTTTTTCAAAACTTTTAGTTATTGTAGTAATTTTGAAGAATTGGATAACTTTTTTATACATCATTTGGGTGAATTTTCCCACGTTGTTGTTGTTATTGTTATTACAAAAAAAAAAAAAGAATGAATAAAAAAAACAAATACGTGCGAGTATACCGAAGTACCTACAACTAGTTTTTTCTCCAACATTTAAACAGTAATAAAAAATATAAGGACTCTTTTTCACATCACATGAAAAATTGTACAAAAATACAATTTTTTACGACTTGAGAGTACGTAAAGATGAGAAGAAGGTTCAGGATTTGCACACTCTGAAAATAGAAGAGCGTATACGTCGGCTACATTAAATTTATAAACTAAATTTCCAAATCAATCAAAGTAGACGGTATCAAATCAAATGCCCTCTTTAGGATTCCGCTAAGAATTATGCTCGTAAGTATGATAAGTAGGATTGAACCGAAACTTTCTTACCTTCATCTTGTTTTTTGTTTCACTTAAGAATCTTTCGCTGTTTATCTAATTAAATTTCTGTACGCGTAAAATTCGCACCATTTCATTAAAGTAAATTGCGTCTATCAAAAACATGCTTAAATTTTAAAAGCTGTACTTCGACCCTACGTAAAAAGCTGACTTGAAAAGTTGATCAAAATAAAAACTTTTTAAATGGTAAAATGGCACATTTGCCCTAAATTTATACATATGTTAAAGGCCCAAAGGACCTACACTCAAAGGACAGCAGAGCTATTCTTTATCTACAAAAAAAGAAAGCGGTAATTCTTCTCTTCATCTCCCTTAAAAATCTTGATACACCCTTATCCTCGTTTAGAACAACCTAGTGAGAGAGTTTCAGAAAATTTGTTTCCAAGTCGCTGAAATTAATATCGTGTTGTGATCGTATAAATCGAAATTTGTACAAGGAGGATGGAGGGTTGAAAAAAATGACCCATGGTACTTCTCTTTCTTAGCGTGATCGTGTAGAAAAAGAGACTTTTATTATAGAAGAAACTAGCCCAGAACAGTCTTGCGGTGGAGAATTATATTAGAAGTAAAATAAGTTGCATACTCAGTTTGCCGTAAATATAGATTACGATCAGAAGAGAACAATCTGAACGTGACCTATTTTGGACGTATCAGATATTTAGTCAATTCATTACCGTCCCTCTCTCCGCGCATGCATTACATAGACTTGGGTATAAAATAGATCAAAAATTAAAAAAAACTTTAAAAATGAGTAAAAATTAATCTAAAAGTACAGAAAAGTGATCAAAAATCATGAAAATTGTTAAAGATTCTTCGAAAAGTAAGTAAAAATTTGATAAAAATCGGTAAAAAGAGCAAAAAATTGATCAAAAATAAGGAAAAAATTTGGAAAAAAAATCAAAAAATTAACCCAAAATATAAAAATGTTTGTCAAGATTCTTCGAAAATTGAGTAAAAATTTAATAAAAATCGATAATAAGGTTAAAAAAATTGATCAAAAATAAGGAAAAAATTAAAAAAACGGTAAAAATTGACCTAAAATATGAAAAAAATCATCGGAAATTAGGTAAAAATCTGATAAAAATCGGTAAAAAGTTGGAAATCAGTGATAAAACTTTTTAAAAATTTGACGATTGACCAAAAAAATGACAAAAAGGTCGTTAAAAAACATCCAAAATTGGGTAAAAGTTTGATGAAAACCGGTAAAAATCAATTAAAAATATGAAAAAGAATCATTGAAAAACATCAAAAGTTGAGTAAAAATTTGAAGAAAATGAGTGAAAATTGACCTAAAACATGGAAAAATCATCAAAAATTAGGTAAAAACGTTGAAAGTTATTGACAATTTTGTAATAATTTGACAAAAATGTGTAAAAAATGACCAAAAAACGAAAAAAAATTGTTTAAAATCATCCAAAATGGGTAAAAATTGATCAAAAATTTGAAAAAAAGTCGTTAAAACGAAAATAAGTGAGTTAAGATTTGACAAAAATGAAAACAAATGGAGAAAATTAATCAATAATCCTGAAAACACGTTGAAAAATTGGTAAAAATTAATTTAAATTATTAAAAAAAAATCGTCGAAAATGATGGAAAATTACTGCGTAAAAAATTACCTAAAATTGCTAAACAGAAAGTCAAGAAAGTGGAGTAAAAATCACGAAAAAAAGAATTGAAAATGGGTAAAAATTAAACAAAATCTGAAAAAACCTTTGAAAATCATCGAAAAAATTCTGTAAAAATTTAATAAAAACGGGTAAAAATGTGAAAAATTGTTTAAAAATCACGAAAAAATGGAAACCATCAAACACTGTTAGGTTTAGGCATTTAAAAAAAATCAATAACCTAATTTTAACTTATACAAACAGCTATTTCCTTTTTCTTCACTTCTTTTTCGCATTTTATCTAAACTATAAAATCATATTTCAGCTAGCCCTATCTTTTTCAGCAAAACTCATAATCAAATCTATTATACCCATTGGAATAGGCTTTTTAATATAAAATACAAGAATTAACTATCACTTCTTTATTTTTCATTAATATTAATCTTCATTTTTGACAAAACTGCGACTATAAATTTTTTTTAGATAGGTATTTTTTCTATTTTTAACAGAGCCTTTCTTAATAAGGGTCGAAAACGGCCTCCAACCCAAAATCGATCACACTTATAACCAAAATGTTTCTTATGGTTTAAAAACATCCCAAAAAAATTTTTGACCTCCTACACCCACTCCATTAGGATCTATCATCCCCCCTCCAAATGTGGAAATTTTAACACGCGATATCTTTGAAAGAGAGGGTAAAACTTTTGAAATTTTCACAGATTTATGCATCTTGCTCAGTACTATGAATGAGAATTTTTTGAAAATTTTCGATTCACATTTTCCTAATTTTTTCATGTTGAAACTTTCAAAAAAAATTGAAATTTTTTGGGGGGACTCAACCTGAAATTTTTTTGTTATCTTTGTTAAGTGATCATCTATCACATATTTTTTTGGACTTCCGAAATTGATTAAATGAAACGTGCTCAAAAAAAATCAGAGCCCCCCCTAAAAAAACGGTTTTCACTATTTTTTCATAATTGATAAGGAAGGTATCCCAACTCGAAGTAAAATTTCGAGTCAATGCACGAATAAATTGAAAGTGCATATTAAAGGAACACCATTTCTAAAATTTCAAATCCTGAAATGCATTTCTCGAATTTTAGCAAATTTTCCAAATTTCAAAATTATCTCATCGCCGTGTAAATCATGAAAATTTGATCTGATCAACGAAAAAAGCTTAAGATTTGGTATTTACACTATTTTCGACGCCCCAAATCGATTCGAAGAGGTTTCGAGACGTTTCATAGCCTTCAGAAATTTTTGGACTTTACTAATGCTGGAGAACAGTTCATAAAAATGGTACATATGAACATCAGCATCTAAAATTTCGAATTACCCACATTGGACACCTATTTAATTGATTAAAGCACAATTTTTCGAAATTTGTAAATTTTGAGCTCAAATCCATACGTAATTGCAGAAAATTTTCGTGTAAATAATTCAAAAATACACACATAGCTCACGCACCGAGGTAAAAACCTTAAAGACGAAAATTACCAGACATAATAATTTCATGTAAAAGTGTACATGTAAGATAATTCCATCTTTAAAAAAAATTTCAAAAAACATTTTTCATAATTTTTTTCTTAATTTTTAAATTAGCGAATTTTGAGTTAATTTTGCAAGTTTACAAAATTGAGTCGAGTAGCTGAAATTTTGACCGCATCATTTTAAGGTCATATTGTAATTATTGTACTTTGCAAAAAATTGAAATTCTCTCACCCCTGGTAGCATACACACTGCACCGAAAGGTGCCCATTAGGTACGTCTGCGAAACAAATTCACTACACTGAAAAGTCTGCTCTAATTGAGTAGTTGGCAAACTGTATAACGACCTTGCTTGCAGCAAGCATGTTCGAGAGTACGATGAACAACTAAGCAGTGAAAAGAGAGTTGAATAACACATCCGACGAAAAATATTCCATACATTGTACGAGGGTATAGTCTAGCCATAAAAAAGGTGTTAAAATTCTGTTAAGATGTACTTCGTTAAATTTGTATTAAGCAACGAGAGCTTTTTTTCTCGTAACACTATCGTCTGAGGAGAAGGTTGTACACGACGACGTCTACGCGTACCTCTATTTGAACCAGGGCAACGCTCAAGAGGCAGCTCTCTATCTGTACGTATAGTGAAACAATCATCGCCAGGTCGCTAGGATTCTTGGTAGGTAGATACGTTTACGTAGTACGTAGTACGTAGTAGTGTTCAGCAGCAAGAAGAAGCATTCAGCTTGTAGTGTTAGCTGTTTATTGCATTCCATTATTGTAACAAATACCGCGTTGTTTGAAATAAACTCGAACGTAATATCGCTACGCTATAAGGTGCTCTACGAAACGTGCGTCGGAGCTTTTATTTTTCACAAAATGGCATTCATTCGTTTCCATTTTGATACTACGTGTGTAATGAAAGTTGAAATTTTAACTTGATTAAGGCCGCTCTATGACACAAGTGTCTCGGACTTACCAACTCTTCGCCATATACGAGCACATTTAACCAAATTACTGTAGAGCATACTGTTACCGTTTCTATGTGTAGTTCCACTACTGCAGCATTGATAAGATGTTAGGATTTATTTTATTTTATTTTTTTGAATTTTCTCTTACTTTTCTGCTTTTGTTTTTCCATTATAAACTCTTATACGATACGCAGTGTACCAAGCATCCAGCAGCTACAGTGTAAGTATAATCGAATAAACATTCGACAAAACAAACGACTCGATACGTGAAAATAAACAAGTAGCTCGGTAGGTTAGGTATTGGTACGAGGTAGATATACGCCCGAACCTACATGTACGGGTATTGGGTATACAACCACACATACACACGTACGATTATCTGCGAACCAATCGAACAAATATACGTACATAAAAACACCGAACTCGAAAATGCGTATGTATAAATATGATTCTCAAACGACTCGAAACGACGCGACGGCGAAAAACATTTATTAAAATGGAAAATATGTATACGCATATTTCGTTCGCTGGCTGGCTCAAATAAACGTCGCACTACCGCGTTGTCGTTAATTTGTTAAATTTTCGTTTTTTATTATCGCCACTAAATAAACATCGTGTCACGAAATGGATTAATTGATTACGATTTTATGCGCGCGAATTTCACCCCATATGTACACGTAGCTTACGTACCAACTACCAACCCTCGTTTTCATTACTCGTCACTTTTTATTCCTATTCTTTTTCATCCTCCCCTCCCCTCCCCTCAAGAGCAGGGTAGAAGAATGCATCTAAAGAGGATTACGTCGATGGTTTCAGTTATTTACACTGTTTATTGCTACGATACAAAGGCACTTGGCGAAACTTTCGTCTCACTTTGCTTTCTTCCACTGATATGTACCTAACTACCTACCTATCTATCTACATCTGATCAAAAGAAGCAAATGAAAAAAAAAACCTATCCAAATTCATAAACCAACGCTACCCAACTACTCGTCAAGTGGCTCCTGGCGCAGAGAAACTTCAGTATTATCAGTCAACAGATGCATTTCATTTTAGTTCTCTTTGATATAGTCAATAATTTCACGAATTGGACGTTGTAATTACGACGAAAATCCCCCCCTCCCCAAAACAAACACTGTGAGTACAATAAGGTATGTAAAAAGCAGGCAATAAGTCTTTAGTCGAATACACATTACCATAAGCAAATCGTCCCTGTTAAATTCATATAAAGTAAATGAAGAAACAGACGTGAATCAATTTTTCATACCGACGCCTGCATTTCTGAACACTTCGAACAATCATATATGAGGACCTGCAAGTACATTGTACCTACTTCAATTCCATCAGTTTTCTACATCATCATCAACATCCTACTTTTTTTTGTGCTAATTAAATATGATTTTTCGTTGTTTTTTATATCGTGATTTCACGAGTGGTGTGAGGAGGAAGGGGGACTAAAAATGACCCACCTGTGATCGTGACGAAAGAAGAGCTTTTAGACGAAAAAATAAACCAACAAGATTTTCGCGATTTGATAGAACAAACATCTTTACATTGATGCTATCCATTTCCAATGGTACGTGTAAAATAAGTTGCATACTCAATTTGCCGTAAATACGAAATTCGATGAGAAGGCAAGAACCTGGACGTCTACAGGGAAGTACGAGTATCAATAAAAATCCGTTACGAGTTCCTAAAATACAATTTCTCGGAATGTTAGATATTCATTCTTATTTTTCATCCTCCCCCCCCCCAACCTACCTAACCTATCAAAAAACATCATGTACTCGACTCGATACAGACCAAAAATCACTATAATTTGACCGATAGGCTCGAATTGGAGGTGGGTTAGATAAAGTATTTACATAAGTGGAGATGGCCTTGAATTAAACTTCACTCATGCCCAACTTAGGGGAAGATTGTGCTGGGGGGGGCATTGCTGAATTTTTTTTTGAACTGAACGATAGAGAATCAAAACTTGTACAACGAATCGAAAAATCAGACTACTAAGTTAATTAGAAGGAGGGGTTGGAGGGAGGCGGTTGTTCCTTTCTGACCTTGAGAGAATTTTGTTTACTTCATAAATCTCTTCCCGATTCACGTAGGGGATTGAAAATGGCCATGTAAATTTGGTAGAGCTCTTGGACGTGCCTTTTATAGGTTCAGACTTTTCAGTCCCATTGACTTCCAATACAGTACTGAAGTTCTTCACATAGTTCACCTCCGAATTGAACTAAGGTGCTAAAATCTGGCACGTAGATTCAGCAGCAGTACTATTTGTATCTAGTTGAAGTTCCAACTTTTTATTCTAAAACCAAACTTCACTCCATGGTGCCACCCCCCCCCCATCAACAGCACTTCATATTACATGAACCTAAACATTTCATGGTCCTTATATAGATACATAGATATATATCAACACACAGAATTTCAAACCCCTTGCTCAATTTGAAATCGAGATGTTGGAAAAACAAACTCAAAAATATAAAAAACTAGCCATAAAACAAATTTTCTAGGGCTGCGAGGGGGTGCAATGTGGCTGAAAATTCGAGACTCCCAAAAGGTGTATTTAAATTCACAAACCAAATTTCAACTATTTAGCTCAATTTGGAGGGAAGTTATACGAGGAACAAACGCAAAACATACGAAAGCCCGGCCAAAAAATACATTTCTGAGCTGTAGAGGGTCGCAATGGGTGTGGAAAGTTGAAACCCCTAAAAGCACATCTGTAGTCCCTAGGTCCCTACTAACCAAATTTCAACTTCATAGCTCATTTTGGACGGGCCTTTTTCAAGGCCAAAAAGTGGAAAAACCCTCACATCTCCCCTCCTAATTGATCAAGGAGACTGATTTTTGGATATGTTATATAGCCTTAGATTCTCTATCAATTGGTCGAAAAAGGAACAATTTTTGACATTTTCAGCTCCTCAGTATCTCTTCCCTCAAATTTGGGCACAACTGAATTTTGACCCAAGATCATCCTCCACTCATATATATCTAATACACCCCCAAACTGGGTCAATTAGCCGAATTGAAGCGATTTTTTCCAGTGTTGAGCTGAGTAAATCATTCAAATCGGGGGGGGGGGGGGGTCGATAAAATAAAAAAAA